>WSYH01001078.1:0-142234 GCA_036426205.1 Ascaphus truei | reverse complement strand
CAATGTGAGATTGGGTGGGTCAGGCCGGGCCACAAAAACCGTTACATTTGAGGCGAGCTGCTGAGATCAGATCTGTCATCAGGACAGGCTCTAGCTAGGCACACTGGGAAACAGGGAGAGAGTCTGCTGCCACTCTGTGCTGCGTAGGGACGGACCTAGGGGTGGTCAGGGGCTGACGGGATATTGTCAGTTCGCAGGGACAACCTAGGGGCCTGAAAGGAGTGAGGGGTTTGGAGCCGGGCTATAGCTGACCGAGTCACCTTGAGGCAGTGCTAGTTGGTAGGATGCCAGAAGGGATAGCCTGTTAACTTGGTCAGGAATCCTGGAGAGGGTCTGCGCTAGGCTGACCAAGAGAGGTAGACGCCCCAAGTACTGCATGGCAGAGCCAGAGTACCTAGCCCATTCCAGACACTCACCGTAGGGAGCACAGACTGGGAGGAAGGAGTCACAGCAGACACTGAGAGAGTGAGCCTAGCCTGAGGTAGTGCAACACTGGGTCACACCTAGATAAGGTACATATGTGGTAGTGCATCTGAAGCTAATCTTTATTGTACCGGTGTGGCGGCTGCCCCGCAGAGCGGAGCCCCATGTACGATAATTGGTACGAGAGTGAGACAACCCAAAGAATGGAGGATCCGCGTGGCGCGGAGAACCCAAAATGGCGACCAGAGGCTGATGGGGAGGGCACCCGTGGCGTGCACCCCACTGAAGAGCAAACAGTCGCCGAGCTATCGTTAACCAGTCTGCTCTGGAGCGGAGCGAAGGCTGTGGCTGCCTCGTTTTTATCCTGCCTGGGACAGCGAGGGGCCACCCTTGAAGAGTGTGAGGAAATTGTAATAATTGGGGGAGAACCCCGTGAGGAGAGCAAACAAGTGGACCTTTTGGGCTTAAAAGTCAACCAAAATGGCGGTTCCCGCTTGCTAGGGACACCGCATGGGACAGTCACAGAAAATGTGACTGGTGCAGGACTTGCAAAAAGCTGGCCGGGAATGGCGCGAACAGCAGAGCCCCGCCCTGATGGGGGGCATGGCGCGAAAGCTATGGCTGCGACTGCATGGACAGTGACTCACTCAGCCCCTGTGCTGAGTCAACCGCTTAGTCTATGGGACCCTCCCCTGATTTCTACCAGGGGGAGTGACTTTCAACTATGGCCTGTGGGAATGCACCCACTGGGCCCAGGGACTGATATCCAGACGGCGCCACTACAGAAAGTTGTTCCGGCCGTGGAGGAGCCGTGCAAAAAGGATGGTTATCTTGCACGGAGGGCGGCTGCCAGGAGAAGGCGGGAACTAGCTGCGGGAAAAGACCCCCACCCTTGTGGGGTATTGGCGCGAAAACGCTAACCACGCCCACCAGGACTGAGAGAGGTGCGGCCTTAATTAAGGGGCATGATATTCCCCTGTGGGACCCGCCCATAATTGCAACCCCTGGGGGCGGGTTCCAGCTCTGTCAGAGAAGGGAGGAGCCGAAGCAGGGAGTGGCGGATCCAGCAACTTCCACCAGTCAGTTGCGAGGAACCACTGAGAAGGAGAGACCTGTACAGGAAGTGGCTCCTGTGCAAAGAATGGCCTGCTCCTCCACTGTGGGCACGATGATCTCCACCCAACCCTACTCAGTACCCGGCGGGTTGCTAGTAGTGAGGGTGGCCAACACCGAGACGGTGGTCGGGCTCTGCCTACAATGTGGGCTGCCCGGAGGCACGGTCAACACGGCGGCACGTTGCCCTCATTGCGGGACTTTATACCTGTGGCCTATGCCCACATTTATTCCAATTCAGCCTGCTGACCCCCCGGTGGACATGGCAAGGCGCTCCGCCGAGTCCCCGGGCGCGCTATGGATCAACCGCGCGAGTCCCGGAGACAAGGGACTGGAGCCGGTCAAGTCGGCTGGGTCAGTGGCGATCGAGGCGGTTGAAGCACCCCCCGCAATCGGGGAAAAGAGACTTTCACTCCGCTCGGAGACCCCTAAGTCAGGGAAAGGGGATTACTCGGACGAGGACCTCCGTGAGCTGGCAGTGTTAAAGGCGGAGTCAAAAAGGCCCACCGGAAGGACGACACCCCGTGGGGTGAGTGGTGGCCTTGAGAACAGGGCGTCCCCCGCAGATCGGCGAGCCGATAGACGGAGTCCCGCCATCCCAGGACCTGATCTAGGAGATGGGAGAGAGACGCCTATACCCCTGCGGATGGGTAAGCCAAGCAGCCCTATCACTTACTTGGTTGCAGCAGACGGCGAAGCGCTGGAAGGGCCGCGCCAGACCCCGAGCACACGTGGAGTGGCGGCATCACTTCCGGCGGCGACGGCGGAGCAACCGGATGTCGTCGTGGAAGAAGAGATCCCGCATGGGGGTCCCACGCAAGATGGCGGCGCTTCCGGTTCCGGGGAAGACATCGCTTCCGGTGGTGACGGCGGAACCCATGGCGAAGATGCAGCGACGCTTCGGCGATTGGGGGAAGGTCCCCAATCACCTCAACGGCTCAGAAGCTGGACGGGCGATCTGAGGACTGAGGAGGGTGAAGTATCATCCTTTGAAATATCTACGGACAGCCAGGAACGGGTCGCAGCCCCGTGGCAATCGCTACCCCGTCCGTATGCCCAACCCCATGCCCTAGCTAAAGCCCCTACCCCGGTCACACGGTCCCCGGGTTCCCCGCCTAGCCTGGAATCAGTGGACATTCCCTCAGAAGAGGAGGGGAGACGGACTGAGGAAAGACAGCGCAGTGGCGCTACGGAAGGTATCTACAGGGGAGGGGGAGAATTGAGAGAGGCTGCGGTTGGCCGGTGGTTGCCCCCTGCAGTTCCGGCGCCGGTGAGAAAGGCCCCGGGATCGTTTAGGTGGTCTGTACCGCGATCTGAGCAGTCATCAGGGGTATTTTCCATGGACGATGATAGGGAGTCAGGGAGGTTAAACAGGTTTCGGGAGAACCGTTGGTGGGCCCCATTATTTGAAGGGTACTCGGCCTGGATGGACCGCACTCGGTTCCTCATCCGACGAGAGGATGTAGTGGACTATTGGTGGGTGGTGGGAGAGTTTACCCCAGAACAGAGAGACAGGGAATTGCAGGAGCGCTGGCTTCAAATAGAGCATAGGGAGATAGAACCTATGGGTCCCAGCATCTTGTCAGACCCCGTGGATCCTGACGAACCCCTATCATGGGTGCTACCAGGGAGGGCAGGTAAGGCTGACCTGACTAGGATCAGTAGGGCCGAACGGGCTATAATGGCTCGTTACAAGTCATCCCACGGGTTGGAGTACCCGTATGTTCCTGAGCCACTAATGGATGAAATAGAGGAGAACAGGGATAGGTGGCTCCGGGAAAATATTGAGATGCACTTAGTCAGTAAGGGGAGTGATGTGGTAGGAAAGAAGGCCGAGGAGCGGATAGAGCACCTAATCCGCATATGGGCAATTGGGAGAAATATCCACAAACACAAGGTAACATATAGGCCTGAGAGGGGATTACCACGGCATTATTCTGTTACCGTTCTAGATATGGGGGGGTAGGGAAGTAAAGAAACCGGACCCCTATCACTATTTTTAGGTGGTACTGTGCATCACGCGGGTCTGTGGCTGCTGGTCGGGGAGGGCTTGGCGGATGACTGTATTCATGTGTACTGCATTATGAGGAAATTTGTGTGATGTTAATTATGTTTTGTGTTACAGTGCTTCCTGGAAAGAGGTATACAAATTTAGGTCCCAGCGAGGACGATGGGATTCACCAGGGGGAGAATGTAGCGGTCATGTAAAATGCCTACAGTCATCTCTCCTGCTAGCAGTAAGGCCTGGTAAGTGTGGGCATGCCAGCAGTAATCATGGAGGTTTTCCCTCACACCCTGGTGGGGTGCCCTGTGTATGGATGGGACTGGTTACATGCTCTGAGTCCATGGTTAGTGATGTCAGAGGTGTGTCAGCCTCAGAAGTTACATAAGGCACAGCACTGTGTTCTAAAGTTAGTTCTACCTGAAGTCTGAGTTGAGGAAGGAGTTCGGCTAAGAGGAGTAGTTCAAGTTCTGCTAGAGTGTCAGTTATGTTATAGTAACTCCATGGGAGACTGTGTCCAGGGACCTGGCACAGGGCAGTGATTCCTGCGGGAATAGTGAATCCCTGATTTAGGTGACATACCTATCAAAGGGGAGCACGGGCGAGATGATCGGCTAAATACACCCCATTGTGGAGGGCAGCTATGCCCACCGTGACAATAAAGATGGAGCTGATCAGAGAAACCCCTGTGTGTGAGAGTCAAATGATTACACAGGAGGTTGCACCACGGAGGAGTTCCTCAACAGGACCATCCCCTTGCGGACGCAGGGACCCTGATGAGGTGGAGGCGCTGCACTGGAACTAGGTGAGACTCAGCACACTACCTCAGCTGCCTGTCTGGATGGGTCCTCCCCACACACCATCATGCGGGAAACTCAGGAGTCCTGTAGCCAACAGGTGCACCACCCGACACTACCACACTGTAATGGGGACCGGTTAGACCACAGGGGCCAATGTGAGATTGGGTGGGTCAGGCCGGGCCACAAAAACCGTTACATGTATATGACAAGAAATCGTCGCCGTCCAAGAACCTCATTAGTAACCTTGTTTGTGTCTTCAGGTCTCTCCACGTCTCTCCACTCTTGTCTGCGATTGGTTGGTTCCTGACCTTCCTGGTTTGGAATATTGAATCAGAGAGCCGGTAGCGCTGTGAGCAGCGTCCTACAAAGCGTCCTTCCACACTCTATGTGTTTCACCTGTTCCCAGGTTTCATCAAGAGCTCCTTGTTACTCATTTTTTTCCATTTTATTTTTAAGTTGCATCTGTATGTATTTTATGTTTTTTTTCTTGTCCTTACCGCTAATTGGAACTGTGGAATATTTTGGTTTCCATATAAATAAAATATGAAACATTTTATTGCTCAACTATATCCATCCTTTAGCCTTTTAATTAATAGAATGGGACAAGGCAAGAGCAGAATGTTTTTCAATCAAGACAGTGCCCTGCCTTGCTATAAAGAGAATGTGTGTTCATACAGACAGCAACCTTGAGATAGTTCAATCAATGAATAGGTTTGCTTACATGACAGCTGCAAGGCTTAGTGATTCATTAGATTGTAGTTTAAATCTTAAGACTTGAGTTTCAGTATATAATTGTTCACTAGAACACTTAAATGTTACTGAATTCTGTCTACACCAAATTCGTAAAATCCTTCAGTGACACCAGAGCCACTGGGGCATCAAAGCAAAGTCTGTGCATTTCTGAGGCTAAAACAATTGCTTGAAAAATCCTATTTATTTGAATAAGATGTTTTTCATTTACACATATGGTTTTTGCCGTGGAATTGCACCCCTTTTGCCTTTATACGTACTGTATGTGCCATTGTTATTAGCAATATTAGTTGATTCAGGCATACCCAGTCTAAGGTCAAATTTGTGAAAATATCTTTAGTGACCGTTCCTGTTCTTTATTGCTTCTATTTATTATCATAATAATTCCAGGAAATATTCAGTAATTTAATAATCAGGCAGCATAAAAATACAAGTTTTGTTTTTCATTGGGGTCAGCAACTTAGCCTGGTTTTCTGTGTTTGACTAAAAGTGAGGTTATCTGGGGCCAAATACTTTTTTTGAAAGTGGTATGATTGAAATCTGAAGTCGCAACTGTTTCTGGCAGTAGAATAAGCAATAAACCTATTTTAACTTAAAATATATTCCTTTGTGTTATGGACCACGCCAGAGGGTGTGGCCAGGAATACAGTCCATGTCTATGTAAACATGACTAAATATAAAGATATCATGGATTTGACAGGGATTTTCAAGAATTACAAATATATCTTAGTATCATTTGCAATCTGATTGATTAATTAAATGATTCTAGACAATCAACGACTCTGAGGGTGCAAAGGTCACATATTAATTTGTCTCTCAAACATAGCATTAATCACATCAAGTTTGATATCCACACTTGTATTTTAATTATACAAAAGCAACATTGAAAATGGCATTCTTCTAAGTATTATAGAAATAACGTTATGTGCATGTTTCGATATTTAGGCTTGTTTTAACTCAAAAGAATAGCCTATGCATACACGTAAACATCATCTTGTCAGTAAAATGGTGAGAAAGGAAGTGCGATTTCTTTTTTTTTTCAAATTAAATAAAGTTTAAGAATTATATATGTGGGCGCTATGCATGCATGCACTTTGTTGAATCAGGTAATCCAGCTTAAAGTGCCTCAAATCACTTCCTTCACTATAAAATAAATTCAATTCAATTAATTTCAATTAGTAGAAGAAATGTGTTTTAGGGAGTAATTCAATGCACCCCAATTTTCTTAGATGCGTTTTTGTGACCAATAACAGTGTGATCGGCCACTTAATAGTAATTACCTCATTGTTCTGCCACAACAAATAAGAAAGCTTATTGTTTTTTGTCATTGTTGTCCAGAGATGAAGAAAATCATTATAAAACATGTTGGGCATATCTTTTATGGTGACTGTCAGAGAGAAGACACTTAAGATGGTTGTGCAAATGCATGTCGGTCATGGGAGAGAGCATGAAGAAGAGGGAGCATGTGTTTTTCTTCTTCAAATGTTATGTGTTTCCAAGTATGGGTTGAAGTGGGGGCCCATTTTATATTCTTGCACTTGGGAACATAATTCACTTGTTGTACCCCAGTTGGTATCCCTATGCCAACCTACAGTAGTATATTCTTAGAATAGATAACAGTGTTATCCCAACTAGAATGGATTGACTGGTATACTTGTAAAGAGTAGAGACATTGTAAGTATGTATGTATGTATGTATGTATGTATGTATAAAACAGAAATAGCTGTGTTAGTCCAGTTGCGATAGTGCAGAAGAAATTAGTTCTTCAGTATTAGGTGATACCTTTTTTTTTGGACTAACAATTGATGTCATAGGACAAGCTTTTGAGAGTTTCCCTCTTTTCTTCAGGTCAGCAATACTTCAGTATTGCTGACCTGAAGAAGAGAGGAAAACTATCGAAAGTTTGTCCTATGACATACATTTTTAGTCCAAATAAAAAAGGTATCACCTAATACTGAAGAACATATATATATATGTTCTTCAGTATTAGGTGACCGCATGCAGGCCTATAAATTATGTAGAATAATATTACGTTAGCCAGCGGTGCTCCAGGGAAAAAATAAGTATAAAGGTAAAAAGAAGAATTCCCAATGGGGAGCACACAAGAAATAACAATTTTATTGGTCACATTAAAACAGGGGAGAAAGCATCAAATGGACGGGAACTCCAAACTAACTCCTCAGGGGACAGAGCAGAACCCAGCAATGGATACTAATGAAGTGTCATAAACTAGTGTGTGGTTGTAAGGAATCTGTTTCTGGCTTTGCTTGTACCCTTGCAGATCTCTGCAGTTCACCTAATACTCCCTTTTGCAATCATTAGCACCTGTGCTAGCTTTCACTGCAGCCTTATCCCTGTGCTCTGTCATTGGAGGATTCTCACACACCCCCCTCCTGTTATTGCCCCGTCGCCCTATATATACTGCTCTCCCCACACTGCTTCACTGCCGAACATAGTCCTTGTCACAGGATGTAACTGTGTTTGCTACAAGCTACCTGTTTGGCCACCTTGTTCCTGTTACTTTGTCCTAGTTCCTGTTCCTGTTCCTGGGGCCTGCTGTGCACCTCCAATGCAGAGGCCATGTCCTGGATCCTGTGCTGAAGCGTTGGGTTCCCAGCGTACTGTTCCATGAGGCCTGCTGCCTTTCCCATAGCAGAGGCCTGCCATCTGAGTCCTGAGGTCAACTGCTCTCTCCTCGCAGAGGCCCGTTCTGGACTCCTGCGCTGAAGCACTAGTTTACCAGTGTTGCCTGGTGGTGTGCCCTCTCCTGTCAGTCCTCCCTCTCCTAGACCGGGGCCGTGGACGCCACGTGTGCAAACCCCGTTCCCGAACTGCAGCGATTACGCTGAAGCAGGAGGACCTGCTTGATTTCCTGTTGCCGACTCCCTGCTTGAACTACGACTACCCAGATATCACTCATTCCGACGGGTGCAAGAAAACAAGGACAAATTCCGATAACAACCCACGAGTAGAGGAAGTTTGAATACCCAGGGGAGGCGGTGAGCAGTGCGGTGACCCTTCATTTAACTTATTAAGTGATATATGCTTGTTTTATACTTGCACATTGTAAGTGCACATTTGATATATTTTTACATAAAGATTTTGTCTATCAGCCTGATTGCACTATGTAGTCTTTCCCATCTCTCCCTTAGAGAGGGGGGGAGGGGGAAAGAGAGGAAAATCCTGCTCAGCTAGGAATTATACCTTTAAAGAGAGGTGCTACCTGGGATAACAAGCATATGTATACAAAGAAGAGGGAAAGATCCCAAAAACGGTGCACTCTACTCTACTCATTCAAAATAACAAATTATTTATTAACATATCATAAACATAGAAAATAGTTAAAACCTATGGAGGTGTGCTATGGAAAATCCTAAGTATGGATTCCTCAGTTAGTCAAATGGCACAGGTATGATGACCTAGTATAGCCAATCATGCACACAAAAACAGTATACAGTATACAATAACTAAGCTAGGTCCCTGTGGGGTTGCAGCTTGCATAGGAGGTAATCCTGTAAATTAAGACAATGTATGCTAATATCTAGCAACTATAGCTGAAACTGTAAAGTGTGGCAATATCATCATAATGTGTCTGTGTGTAATGATGAGTGACACTTTAACCTGCACATGAGATCTTAGCAAAAACCCAGCATCAAACACACCCCAGTGATCTGTGTGCTGATCCACCTGGGGATATACACGGCTGGATCTACTTACTTATTGACCTGTGGTGTCTGTACGTTAAGCAGAGTGAAGGTGAAGGAAACGGCGCTAGCTCTATTAGTGTGCACTTGTGTTATACAGTGAGTTAATAATAAAATCAAATGATTATAAAACTTTGTGACGTGATTCAATAACGTGTAAAACAATATAAATGAGTTCAAACCCCCTGCTCAAAACCCAGCTGTTGGGGACTGGTTTCACTAGTCCCACAAATCTTCACTCTCCAACTGCAATCCAGGGGGAGCATAAAGGGAAATAGAATAGAAAACAAAAAACAATCTAAGTGCAGACAGTTTATAAAAGGGTGTAATAGATTTGTGTTCTGTTGGCTCCTATGTGGGCCTACTTACAAGTGTAAGTCAAAAACGAGCGGTTTGAGACACAATGGTCTTGCTATGAGGATTTCTTAACCAGGTAGTGGGATCTCAACTCTCAGCTCAGCAGCAGTGTATATGTAAAAGAATAATACCATAGTGCCGACCAGTAAACATAAAAACTCGACTTTATAGGGTTAAAAATAAACACTTACAATAAAAACAAGTGGTTAAGGGCATGTATCACACTGATAGTGATTTGAGAGAGAAAATGTGGTAGCTCCAGGCTCACCCGCCTCCTCCGGTTTGACTGCGGTGTGACCACCGCTCTCTGTGACCTTTTCACCTCCGTGGTGATCGCTGTCTCTCGCCGGTCTCGTCCCCTCGTAGATACCCTCTTGTGTGGGCTTTCGGCTCTCTAGCTGGGGTATACAGGTGCTGCAGAGGACTTAGACTCCAGCTCTCTCACCGGTCGATGGTCCCGCCTTGCTTCTCCGATGCGTCACTTCCGCTTAGTCCCGATGCGTCACTTCGGTCGCGGCTGTGTGAATGTCAGCTCCCAGATCTCTCCTCTCTCCTTCAGGACGGCTACCACTCTACTCCCACAGGAAGCCACACACCTGGTGAAACGCGTAGAGTGGTACGCGCGTCCTGAGAGGAGAGAGGAGAGATCTGGGAGCTGACCTCACAACGCGCGACCGGAAGTGACGCATCGTGACTAAGCGGAAGTGACGCATCGGAGCAAGCAAGGCGGGACCATCGACCGGTGAGAGAGCTGGAGTCTAAGTCCTCTGCAGCACCTGTATACACCCAGCTAAGGGAGCAGAATAGCCCACACAAGAGGGTATCTACGAGGGGACTAGACCGGCGAGAACAGCGATCACCAGCGGTGGTGAAAGTCACAGAGAGCGGGTGGCCACACGCAGTCACACCGGGGAGGCGGGTGAGCCTGGAGCTAACCATTTTCTCTCTCTCAATCACTATCAGTGTGATACAGCCTTAACCACTTGTTTTTATTGTAAGTGGTTTATTTTACCCTATAAAGTCGAGTTTTTTATTGTTACTGGTCTGCACTATGGTATTATTTATTTTACATCATACACTGCTGCTGAGCTGAGAGTTGGAGATCCACTACCTGGTTAGAAATCCTCATAGCAGAGACCATTGTGTGTCAAAACCGCTCGTTTTTGACTTACATCTGTAAGTAGGCAACACTAGGAGCCAAGACAGAACACAAATTATACACCCTTTATAAACTGTCTGCACTAGATTGTTTTTTGTTTTCTGTTCTATTTCCCTTTATGCTCCCCCTGGATTGCAGTTGTACGTTAAGCAGACACTCCTGGATGCCGACATGTGACTCAGCTGTCTCCCGTTTGTAAGCTGTTTCTACCAAGGATATAGAGACCGTCAAAGCTGCTCTTTAGCTAGTGGGATCCACATCTGTGGCCCACATCTTAGTTTAATTAGTATCTGTTTGTCTGGCGGCTGACCCCCGAAGAGTTCCATGCCCAAGGAACGAAACACGTTGTCAGGATTGACTCAGGTGTGCGACAGATGCATAGGTGTCTGATCGAGTCAGCCGCAACAAACAGATACAGTTAAACTAAGATGTGGGCCACAGATGTGGATCCCACTAGCTAGAAAGAGCAGCTTTGAGGTCTGTATAACCTGGTAGAAACACTGCTTACAAACGGGAGACAGCTGAGTCACATGTCGGCATCCAGGAGTGTCTGCTTAACGTACAGACACCACAGGTCAATAAGTAAGTAGATCCAGCTGTGTATATCCCCAGGTGGATCAGCACACAGATCACTGGGGTGTGTTTGATGCTGGGTTTTTGCTAGGATCTCATGTGCAGGTTAAAGTGTCACTCATCATTACACACAGACACATTATGATGATATTGCCACACTTTACAGTTTCAGCTATAGTTGCTTGATATTAGCATACATTGTCTCAATTTACAGGATTACCCCCTATCCAAGCTGCAACCCCACGGGGACCTAGCTCAGTTATTGTATATACTGTTTTTGTGTGCATGATTGGCTATACTAGGTTATCATACCTGTGCCATTTGACTAACTGAGGAATCCATACTTAGGATTTCTCATAACACACCTCCATAGGTTTTAACTATTTTCTATGTTTATGATATGTTAATAAATAATTTGTTATTTTGAATGAGTAGAGTAGAGTAGAGTGCACCGTTGTTGCGATCTTTCCCTCTTCTTTGTATACCCATCTCTCCCTTACCTCATCTAAAAGTTGACTATGCCTTTGAGGAAAGTTCCTGACTACACATATCCAACATGGGTAGCAGCCCTTCTTGCAATTGCTTTTTATTCATCAACATCTTGTGAGTAGGCTGGACATATGAGCCAAGAATACACTACGTGCCTTATCTCAGATTTTTATACATCTGCACTTATATTGTGTGTTTTTTGTTTGTCTTCTTTCCCTTACATGCTCCCCCTGGATTGTTTGAGAATGTATTTATATAGCGCCATTAATGTACATAGCGCTTCACAGTAGTAATACATGTGGTAGTCAAATAAATAACAGATTACATAAATAACAGATCATGGGAATAAGTGCTTTAGACATAAAAGTAACATTAAGGAAGAGGAGTCCCTGCCCGAGAAGCTTACTGTCTAATTGGTAGGTAGGGAGAACGTACAGAGACAGTAGGAGGGAGTTCTAGTAAGTGCGTCTGCAGGGATCCAAGCTTTATGTATCATGTATTCAGAATATCCACAGTGCTATTCATATGGTTGTCTGTATTGGGTTGTGTTAGATCTTCACTCTGCACTCAGATAATAATTAGGTACAGTATAATTTGTCCTGTGTATGCAGTAACCTATTCGGTTTGTTATGCAGAGTGGGATTCTTTTTGCACTTATATTTCAGCAGACAGTACGGGATGTGTATGTTTATATAATGGCATAACTGCTTCAACTCATGGAAAATTGCTTTTCTTGTAAACTAATGCATGTTTTTATTGTTCATTACCTATATCTACTATCCAAGTGTAATTCATCTGTTGTTACTTCAGCCACTCCTCTGTCTGTAGGAGTGGCTTTGAAATCATCCTATCAGCTGTGCTGGTTCCGACGCTCTCAGTTCATTGAATCTTTCCATGTCACGGCAATTGCGACTACATAAACGGCCACAATCAGCACTAACGTTAAGCCCCCGCATGAAGCAGGTGGTGAGACCGTCAAAAAAGGATGAATTGGCGGATGCCATACTGAGTTTTTGGAACAATCTACTCACCGTAGAAAGATGTAATAAATATATAGATCATATTACGACCGTGTTGCCCATTGTGATGCAGCGTAATGGGCAGGCATCAGGAAAGTAGTAAGGTACAGTACAGTACTGTAGTATGGTAAGTACAGGTACACCAATTATGATACAGGTAAGTATGGCACAGATTTTTTTACTATATGCACTTTACTGCACTCATTTTATCTTTTCTTTTCAGAGAGAGCTGTTGCACTAAAAAATGAATGTTGGGGGGAGGGGATATATCATGTGTAAAATTTGTGAACTGTGTGTATAGTGTAGCAACAGTCATAATTTACACAAACCCCCCCTCTCTCAATGAACTACAGAATGCAATGCGGTCATGACGAAGAAGATAAAGACTGTAAATTTGTATTTTTCATGATAATTTGTATTTTTCATTCTTCCATGATTATCCAGATAAAATAAAAAAAAATGTTCTTTAAATTCACGAGAATCATTGAAACACCCCCACCCACACCCAATGAAAAAGAATGAATGGCAATTATTGTTAACTTATCAAAAATATGATTCAGATTATGGTTTATTTAAATCAATCCTTAAAAAAGGGATGTTTATTATTTTTTCTTTGAATTTGAAGGCTAGGTGCCACGAAGGGTTTATCAGATTAACATATTAATTTGGTGAAGGTGTTCACGTTGGTTTGTTTGTAAGGCTTTTTGTGAAGTGGTGGGGAGGAGGGGTTGAAGGTGCTAGTTACCACCGGCCCTTAAACTTGAAATTCTCTTGGTATGTGCGTGGAGGAGTCATTCGAGAAGGGATTATAACATGTGTGCATGCGTTACTGTTAACAAAGCCTCAAAGAGGCCATCGTCCTCAAGAAGACTCAGCGACACAATTACTGTAAACAAAGCCTCACAGATTTTAAAGAATGGCTTCGGGGGATGTACTGCTGCGGCCAGCTTTATTCTAGCATTTACCCATGGTTACCCGTGGCTTATTTCGGCTGGCGCCGAACTTCCCCGCGCGCCAGCCGCATCTTCCCCGCATCTTCCCCTCCCCTTCCCTTCCCCTCACGACCCCCTGGCTGCACTGCCTCTGCACAACGGTACAACGCTGGATGCATGCATACCCCCCTTACCTCGCTTACCCCTTCAGACTCCATCCATCTTCGGGGATGCCTGGCGCGCACCCTGGCACGCGTGACCGGCGCCCCAGTGACACGCGGCACGTGTCGGAAAAAAAAAAAACAGCCGCGTCTGCCCGCACATTGCGGTGGCGGCCGCAGAAGAATAAAAGTGGCCGTCAGTGTATGGTGTCTCATGTTCACATAAACGCATGCGCATAAATGTGATTAAACTTAGCCACAAAGCCGCCAATTACAGGAGGTGTCGATAAGAAGTAGTAATACCTTAGCTTTTTGTGTGGGGGTGGGAGAAGGAGAGGGCTGTATGCTAGATTATTAGTTGAAAGAAATATTTTCAACACGTCATCATAATGTTTTGAACCCCACACCCCCAAATAAAAATCACAGTATGCCACTACTAGTGTACAATTTTAAAAGCTACAGTAGTGATTGATTCTCAGAATATCAAAAAATGTTATGCTAGCCGAATGTTTGTCGACAAATGTTATGTCGAGAAACGAAAAAAAATGTGGGTTTTTTCAGACTTGAAATTCACATTGAATGAGAAGTCATACACGCATGCACATTAAATCAAAACAATATTAAAACAATACATATATAATACTGTACATATACTGTAGAATACATACTGTATAGAATAAAAGATTATAACTTTTTATTTTGGGGGTTTCTTATTAGAGTCACCCACCTCAAAAAGGTATGCCACCCACCTCAAAAAGTATGTACATGACTAGTGTAGAATTAAAAAGCTACAGTAGTGATTGAATCTCAGAATAGCCAAAATTGTTATGCAAGCCCATGTCAAGAGAAACGAAAAAAAGAGATTTTATTTTCAGACTTGAAATTTAAATTCGGATGCGCCTAAATGTGATAACACGCATATGCGTTTCAACAAGGTTCCAATCAGACATACACGCATGCACATACATGTGATGACACGCATATGCGTTTCAACAATGTTCCAATCAGACATACACGCATGCACATAAATGTGATGACACGCATATGCGTTTCAACAAGGTTCCAATGAGACATTCACGCATGCGCATAAAATTTAAACAGTAGGAAAAGAATAGCAAGCCTAGCAAAAGTATTGATTAATAAATAATACATATAGAAATGTGATGACACACATACAGTGTGTGTTTCAACAAGGTTCCAATCCGCATGAGTGGAAAAAATATTTTATATTCGAAAGAAGACGCGAGACGTTATATTTTTGTAATACTGTACTTCTTTTCCCTTTAGTATCCTGTATACAGTACATTAAGTGTCCTCATATTTTTTATGTGTATGGCTAAGGAGCCTCAGACTACTGTATACAGTATGAACTCGTAACGTTAATCTCTGCTTCAAATATAAATCTTCAAATTACAATTACTGTACAGTACACACACACACAGACTTGCAGAACTGTACGGCTGTACTGTGTAGGTTGAATTGCTATTAGACTTTTAAGACAACAGCTCACGATCACCCACTTGAGTTTCTAGACGGTATTGCAGACAACGCTAAAATGGCATTTTCTGCGCACGATAAATGGATTCTGCATCCGATAGAAAACCGATAGAAAGTCAATTGCTATACGGTTGAAAAACAGCGCATCAGGATCCGGTATTCAGAGCGGTACAGCATGCGAGGCTTTAGAATAATGGCTGGCGCAGCTGTACATTGATGTACCTAAGACAGTTCATATGGGGTGCATATGATAGGCATGATTTAGGCTGGGAACCAGTTTAGTTGTCCAGCACCAGTTAGAAAGGGCTAGAGTATGTTTAGTTAGAATTCCCTAAAGGGAATTGGTGTTATTTTTATGGTTTGTTTTGACTTCAAGGGACGATGGGCCTTTTGGTCTATAATTTAACCCTGTAAATAAACCCTGTGTAAAGAAATACAATGTTTCCGGCCTTATTCTGGGAGTAAAGCATACTGCAATGTGATGTGGGCATCACATTATATATCTATATATCTATATATATCTATATATCTATATATAGGAAACCAGGTGTCCCACCAAGGAGACAAAAAACAGCACTCAAGGTATATTGCAAAAGTGTATTTGAAAAAAAGCAGGCACATATAAATCCAATGTTTCGGTCCTGTATAGGACCTTCCTCAGGGGGCTGCCTCATATATATAATATCTGATATATACGTGTACCTCATCTATCTATCATCTACTAATATCTATAGATATATATTCTCATATAAATATAACTGTATGCTCATCTGCATGTCTAAGGTAGGTCTGCAACCCCGCCCTTCACCATTATCACCCAGCACACAGAACTTCCACTGCAGCAAGGGATTCTGGGAAATGACATGCAAATGAGCATGCAGTGCCACTTTTTGCTTCAAAAACCATTTTTAACATGGTTCCCTATAGGCTATATATATACCCAACTGCAGGAGGATCCAACTAAAAAATACATGAGAGAACTCAACAGGATCATTAAAACACTCCCGATCCGCACAAGAGAATCTGGCACACTTACCGAGAATATTTCTGGCTGGGTGGAGGGCATTCTAAAACCACTTGTCAGGAACACACCCAGCTATATCCAGGACACCACCGACCTGTTAAACAAACTGAATGCCATTGGCCCCCTCCCAACAGGAACACTACTAGCAACCATGGATGTAGAGTCACTTTATACAAACATCCCCCACGAGGATGGGATTTCAGCCTGCAGATACTTTCTGGGACCACAGGAGCCACTCACAGAGACAGTGACTAAATGCATCAAATTTATTCTGACCCATAACTACTTCACATTTGGAAATGACACATACCTCCAGACAACCGGGACCGCTATGGGTACTTGGATGGCGCCACAGTATGCCAATCTGTTCTGCGCAAAACTGGAAAGTGACTTTCTTTCCACCTGTCACTTGAAACCCCTTACATACCTTCGCTACATCGATGACATCCTCCTGATTTGGACCTCTGGCGAACAGGACCTCCTACAGTTCTATGACAACTTCAATACGTTCCAACCGACCATCAACCTCAAACTCACCCATTCCCCGGACGAAGTACATTTCCTAGTCACCACCATTACTATAAAGAACAACCAACTACAGACTTCTGTATACCGCAAACCTACAGACAGAGCCAGCTATTTGAGGGACAACAGCTTCCACCCGACACACACCAAACATGCAACCATCTACAGTCAAGCCATACGATACAACCGAATATGCTCCGACACAGCAGACAGAGACAAGCGGATTAAAGCCTTGAGAATCGTATTTTATAAACCGTGAATATAACCACAGAATTGTAGACCAGCAAATTCACAAAGCCACCAGAATACCAAGAAGTGATCTCCTTGAATACAAACAGAAGGAGACAAGCGACAGGGTACCTTTGGTGGTCACATATAACCCACACCTAGGAGCCCTACGCAAGATCACCAGGGAACTACAACCCATCCTCCAGGAAGATACAAGACTGCAACAGGTCTTCCCTGAAGCACCCTTATTATCATACAGACAACCTCATAATCTCAAGAATATTATGGTGAGGAGTAAAGTATTCAGCAGTACAACTGAATGTGGGACGAAACCATGCCAGGACTCAAGATGCAAAACCAGCGCAATGCTCTACACAGCGGACACAATACAAATACACACAGGAATCGGGAATACAAAATCAGAGGAAGGTTCATCTGTTCCTCCAGCAATGTCGTGTACCTCATCATTTGCATGAAATGCCCAGGGGGCTGCTACTACATAGGTGAGACGGGGCAGGGGCTTAACAAGAGAATAAACCTGCATCGCCACAGCATCACACACGGAACAAGAGACGGTCCTGTCGGCGAACATTTCTCTGACTCTGGCCATAAGATGAATGATCCGAGTGTTGCCATACTCAAAGGTAATCTTAAAACACTGAAAGAGAGACGGTTGCATGGATACAAATTTATGCAACTGTTCGGGACATTTAACTCTCTTTCCATGAGCGCTAAATGCCATGTCTGTACATACTGTGCTATATGTATGCACACACAGCTGTCTCTTACACATACTAATACTCCTTGTTTTTCCATCCCTATACACCAATAGGGACCACATAGTATCTACACACACTTAGTTATGCTACAATCTCTCACATTTCCACACCTACCTACACCATTTATATTAACTCCCACTCCAAACACACCTTTTGTAAAGCACTGTATACACTGTGGGCTCTCCATTCATTTATATTCACACAGATACACACAGACACTCTTACATCACTAACTTTCAGGAACCATTTAACACCTCTAGCCATAAATCACACCCACACCGGGGGAGGGACAAGCACAGATAACATTCCAAGAGACACTGTTTTAAAGTATACCCTTTGCTTGCTTCATTCATGAGAGAGAGAGAGAGAGAGAGAGAGAGAGAGAGAGATATGCAGGGAAAGAAAAAAAGAGAAAAACATCATAGGGCAGTATATCTGAGCAATTCTGGTGGTGATCTTTACTTTCTCTGTGTGTCCTCTAGATTTATACTTCACACGATACTCCAGATACTCACACTTAACCCTATAATGAAACTACTTCACATCACATAATTTGGACGAAATAGTATGTAAATATCCAGAAGGATCATAAATGGTCATAAGGGAACATATTCTGAAACACACTGATTATAGATAAACCACAATCTTCTGAACCTGCAACTGGATTTATTCAGTTCCCTTAAGTTAAAATATTCCGTATCTCTCAGCTTAAATAAAACTGTACATAGAAATTAAGCTGGATGAAACCTATAAACAACAATAGTAGGCTCTACACATACACTCATTACCAACATAGAGCCTAAGTTTACCACTGATAGAAGAGTGATATGATGTATCAAACATATCATTATTGTATACAGTGCCAAGGGGCAGAGAAGCGAACAATTACCAATAACCCAAATGGGCTAGCCAGAATTCTACTCAAAAATTAGTATGAACTATTTAAATATAACAAATACAAATTACCCGTGATTAATTAAATTACAATATTAAATTAATAATTAATTAATACTACCAGAATTGTGATATTAATCCCAATAATTACTATAATAAACATCTAGAATTTATATTGAATAATATTAAATAATTGTGGAAACACCTAAATATTTACTCATGTGTAATTACAATTGTAATTCATTAATTTTAGTTATAATTAATTTATTTTATATTCGTGCCTAAAGTACATTACATTCATAGCTATATTCAATCCATTAAGACAGCTTCACCTAATTCATCCATATTTTACATCAAATACACCGCATGTCTAAGGGGACACATGTATAAACACACTTATCAGTTGATATTAATATTACACCCTGTGAGATCCATCCCTTGCAAGGTATCATCTAATAGCAGACAGATGGTGATGCTGAAATAGCTGTCAGGAGTATTGTGTGAAGTATAAATCTAGAGGACACACAGAGAAAGTAAAGATCACCACCAGAAGCAGAGTTCCTGAGTCCCACTGGGGATTAAAGGCTGATTTTTGCCGAACTAATTGTAAGTGTATATCTTACTACCTAACCCCTGAATTGCTCAGATATACTGCCCTATGATGTTTTTCTCTTTTTTTTCTTTCCCTGCATATTTGCGCCTAGGTCATTTCTTCTCTTTACTATCCCTTGCAGCAGGTGTGGAGCCGTGGACCTGAGTGGCAGCATTTTTGTAGGGTTAGTTGTTTTAGGGGTTAATACGTCTCGGTTGACTGATTGGCCAGGTGTGGTTGTTATTTACTCTGCATTTAACTAAGTGTTTGGATTTGCGCTGTTTGTATCTTGCTATTTTTATATATATATATATATATATATATATATATATATATATATATATTATATTTGCCCCTCTTGTCTGTCCCCGTCTCTCTCTCTCTGTACCTCTATTCTGTATCACTCTCCCTGTCTCCTCTATGCTATGTCTTTCTTTGTCTCTCTACCTCTATGGCCTGCTCACTCCCACCCTTCCTTCCTTTGCCAATACAAAATGGCAGCACAGTAAGGGAGAGGTAGCTTTAAAGAGAGGGGGATGTTGCAAGATTCGAGCATGCGTCGGAATAAAAAAAAAGAATTTTGTTTTGATTTCGATTCAGCTTTGGCATGCAGATCTGAGCCCGCAGTTCAGATTAAATTCAGGGTGGTTCAGATTCAAGGAATCCGGAACCACTCAGCCTTAATATTTGTAAATTGAGTTTAAACCTGCCTGGACATAAGCATTTATATAAATCAGCAGTCATTTATCATTTAAATCACAGTTCTTTGTCATCTACAGTACCATTCTGAAGTTATGTTTATTTGCATTATTGAATTTGTCCTTGAATTCGGAACTCTAAGCAATTCATATGGTTTCAAAGGTTTAACTTGAAAAGAAACCAACAAATACAGCTCTACTGTTCTAAACAATGAGAGATAGTGCACTCAGTATTTCCTTTGTGAATTCTGTGCACTTTCAAATAATGTAAAACAAGAAGAGCCTGACAATGTAAAACTAAATTATTTATAAATGGCAAGGTTGATATCTCTAAACACTGATACAAATTCAACATGCTTCTGCTTTTGAAGTAACTTTGTAAAATGGAAAGTTTAGTCAGTTCTAACTTGGACTACAGGTATAGTTCTTTGGACTAAATTAGACAATATTAGTGCAGATGCAGTGTTATTGCCATGGTTTTTTTTCCCAAGAGCAATTCCTTTATGTGTTCATGTGTATAGTGTGCATATTGCAAGAAGCCATGGCTCTAGTGAGATGTTTTATAGATCAGAGTTGCAGATGTAGCCAGACTTATTGTGTCCGGCACCAGGGAAAGCTGCTTGACATGTCACAGCAGGCACTGTCTGCGGACCGATAGAAATATGCAAAGGATGCAAACAGTGGGTGGCGCAGTGGTTGTAAATATATATATATATATATATATATATATATATATATATATATATATGGTGTATAAAAACACAAAGTGTATAAAAACATAAATTGTTGATATGTGAAAAAAGGCAGCTCAAAACCCTTAAGTGGATGATCTGTGATTTCCACTTCTTGTTGCAGCACGTCTTGGGAAAGCAGGGAAGCGCAGATTTCAATATGCAACAAATGAAAAAGCATACATAGTGCAAATAAAGTTGATTCAAACAATGTGGTGTGGTTGTATCTATTGAATGGAGACTCTCGTGGTGTCAGATATAATCAGTCATGTCAGAGATCAGTGGCAATAGCTTGACTCTGTGAATGGTAGATGGACCCCACAACTGGATAGTGGGTGAAATGTGAACAGCATACACAGCAACCTCAGCAATCAGGGTTATAGAAAGGAAAGAGAGGAGTGTCATTAAAGCAAATGGGCACATAAAAAATGGGTGATATCACCAGCTCCAGTCTCCTCCGTCTTGGATACCACACTCTGGACCGCGGGGGCCGTCAGAATCGGCTGGCACACCTATGGAACAGCCTGAACGGGGAACCTCTGTGTCCTCTGCGTCATACACTCTCAAGGTCTCTCTTGGCATCCGTCAATAGGATCCGTGTAGCGATTGTGGTGGACTCACTTGGGAACACAGCTCTTCTTGCGGGAAGACAACCGGTATACTTCCGGGTACTGACTGATGACGTCGCTCACAGTCGCACGTGAGTCTCCATTCAATAAATACAACCACACCACATTGTTTGAATCAACTTTATTTGCACTATGTATGCTTTTTCATTTGTTGCATATTGAAATCTGCGCTTCCCTGCTTTCCCAAGACGTACTGTCTGCGGAGCCACAGCTTTTTGCTTTTACAAAGTAGAAAGATGCCCTTGCTCTGCCTATTCAGTAAGGCTGTGTCGATGGTCATCGCTAACATGTGCCAGAGTGCGCGTGCAGTGCAATCAAATTGATGTGCCTCTATGAGACTGTCTTTAGAGTGCGTGACCAGAGGCGCTGGCGCTCGCGATGTGCGAAAAAACAAAGAAATTTGTTTCCTTGCATGACGGCTGGGTCATGTGAGCGGTTCGCCCAATGAGGGCAAACCAGCTCCATGATGTCATAGACACCCCCCCCCCCGACACGCCCCCCTTGTCGTATCCAAATACAGGGCACACATCACTCCAACTACAGCCAAGCGTGAAGCTCCTTGCATGGTTGCGCGTGCGTGCGCATGGACCCAACCTAATGTACAGGGGTGGTGCTTAGCTGAGATAAGTACTGACAAAGCAAAAACAATGAGAGACAAGTCTCCAGTTTATAAGCACTCAGTCCCCCTTTCTAACAGATTTGCAATGACTGCAAGTGTACAGTGTGGGTTAGGTAAAACATTATTTTTGTGTATTCATATGTAAATAAAAGTTAAGTACAGGGAAACTCATGTAACTTATGCTGTGTTTAAAGTGCCGGCGACGCGACCGATGACGTCAAACGTCACCGTCGCCACTGGCGAAAGTTGAACTTTAGTTTTAAGCGACGTCGCTGGCGACAAGGCCAGTGATATCACTAAGGAGGAGGGCAGCACTGTGGCGACTGTCTCTAAAAAAATCAAATTTCACTGGCTTCCAAATTTTACTTCAAATGCCTGTCTTCAGAATTAAAGGTGAACTGTCACTTAATCGCCACTTTGGATATAGCCACAAACAGGAACACACTGTGGCCTATAGTCCAATATTAAATATTATTAATAAAGTCACCTATTAATAATGTTAGCAGAAAAGAAAAAACACAATATACACTCACCACAACGCTACTACACTGGAGGATAGCAGACAGAACAGAGACACACCCAGCGCGCGGTCTGATCTCCATACTGAGATTGCCCATCTATTTCCTATTTGATGCCCTAACTCCTGTGATAGACGTCAGAATCGTGGATTATTAAAGAATTTTATATGTAAGTTACTACTATTTTTATTATTGCTAATACAATATCATCTCTCATCTTGGTGCGCTTTTGTGTTTTTCTTTTTCTGCTAACATTGGTATCGCCGTCGGAGTTTCCGGTGGAAGCCACATTTGGAGGTGGGGGAGACACCTCATAACACAAGAGCAGCAAAAGAACAGAGAGGGATCAACATTCCAAGTTTAAAGAGCCAGAGCGCGGACTGAACTTTTCATCACCTATTAATAAGTAAACCCCATAGTTGTACCTCATTACAATCTGCTTGAAATTAACTAGACCTGTAGTTGATTCCCTATAGAGGGGTGTTCTTCAGTGCAGGGCGGTGGCTAAATTACCTCCCTTCAGAGACTTAATACTCAGCAATAAGTATGTTTCCCGATATGCACTAGTCTAAATGCTACATGGTAGCTTTATAATCTGTATGTTTAAATTATTGGCACATCTAAAGGACACAAGGTCCTGCAGAGTGGATATATAATAAAAGTTTGTTCTGAACATTTAATCAGAATCGGGTCTGGAGACAATGATTGTGGCTACATCTGTATGTAAGCACTTTTTCATTTCTAAAGCGGACCTATGTACTCAAAGAGGTAACTTTGTAACTTAACTAAGACGAATCAAACATTGTGTTAATTTTCACAATTATATACAGTATCAGGTGGACAAACATTGTCCAGTTTACTAGACACTATTTTAATTGAACCAACTGGTGGGGATATTCACTTGTAACTTTGCAAACTCAAGCTGAACTTGATAACATTTTTGACCTTTTGTGACAGAAAATTCTTGATTTATTATAGGCGCAACTTTATTCTGTTGATGTTTTGTGCCCTCAAATGCAGTATAGGAGAAATGTAAGAAGTAGCTAATGCCTTAATAATTACCAACCAGTATTTGTTTCTACTGACAATACTGTACATTTTTTATGGTAGAAGAATTAAAGCTATTTCTGCTTTTTTGTGCGCCATACTGAATGTTTTACAGATTATAACAGTTGTATATGTTTATCTGCATTCTACATTTAAGAATAATGAACACAATCTCTCACAGGTTCTAAAAACCGAGTTATTTTTTATATATATAAATGTCATGAAATGTGTGATCCTCAGCAGTTCTTTTATGTAGAGGAAGCATATGCACTGAGAATGAAGTCAGAATGCACATGAGGGTGTAAACTCATTATTAACTTCAACACCAGTTAAATTCCCAAGTCATCAATAAACGATAATCTTGAACTAGGAGTGAATGAGTATAAGGCCTTATAAAGAATGTCCCTGAAGCTCACCAATGCCCTTAGTCAAGCCTATTCAATTTTTAATTGTATGCTGAGATATAACTGTCATACTTATATTTTTGTTACAAGTTATTTCCAAATAAATCCAATAGGAATATAGTGTATTCTATGCGTACTGTATCTTCTAACTTAAAAAAAGAAAGAAATATTGCTGAATTGCACAAGCCCTTGCATCTCTCCTCAATATTACACTAATGCTCCCTTCTCTCCTGTAAAAAAGTTTAGTCATTATCTAGCACAGGCCTGCACAACATGCTCCCTCCAACCGCCCCCCCATTCACCCCCCCTTCCCTGGTAGGGAAGGAATGAGCGTGCTCCAGCAGTGTGTGACAGCGCGCTCCCCCCCATGCCCCCCTCCCTCTCCCGCTCTAGCAGTGTAGCACGACCCGGAACTTCCGGGGTCTGCTGCTAGAGCGCGCATCCCTCGCGCTTCTCCCTGCCGCCATCTCTGTTGCCTCCTTTGCCGCCACCACCCCTGCTGCTCTTGCTGCTGCCGCCGCCGCCGCCATCAGGTAGTTCATCCATGAGGGGTTGGGGGGGCTGCTGAAATGGGGCCTGGGGGCGTGAAATGGTTTGGGGGGGGCTGCTAAATGGTTAGGGGGGGCTGCTGAAATGGTTGGGGGGCTGCTAAATGGGTTGGGGGGAGAGATGTGAGGTGGCAGGGGGGAGAGAAGATGAGGTGCAGGGGGGAAAAGCGATGAGGTCTGGGGAGAGAGTGATGTGGCAGAGGGTGGGGGAGAGAGATTTGAGGTGCAGGGGGGAGAGAGATGTGAGTGAGGGGGGGAGCGAGATGATGAGGTGCAGAGGGGGGAGAGAGATTTGGTGGTGCAGGGGTTTAGAGAGATGTGAGGTGGCATGGGGGTGAGGAGTGCCAGTGTTGGTGCATGGGGGGTATTATGTGTATGGGTAGGGGATATATGGGGGTATGAAGATCCATGGAGTCTCGCAAGGTTGATGATGAGGGTTTTTTGTGGGAGATAGTAGGATGTAAGAGGGTTTTTGGGGTCGTATTATGAGTGATGATAGTTTTGGGGTAGATATTGAGGATGAATGAGGTGTTTTTGGGGTAGATATATGATGAGGATTGATGGGGCGGCTGGGTGTAGAGTATATGGAGGATGATTATGGGTGTCTGGGGTAGAATATATGAGGATGATGATGGGTTGCTGGGTTGAGATTTCTGAGGATGATGATGGTGCTGGGGTAGATATATGGGATGATGATGGGTGTGGGGTAAGATATATGAGGATGATGATGGGTGTGCTGGGTGTAGATATGATGGTATGATGATGGGTGCTGGGGTAGTATATGAGATGATGATGGTGCTGGGTAGATATATAGGTGATGTGGTGCTGGGGTAGATATATGAGGATGCTGATGGTGCTGGGTAGCTTTATGATCTGATGATGGGTGCTTGGGTTAGCTATCAGGGATGTATGATGGGCTGGGGTAGATATATGAGGATGATGATGGGTGCTGGGGTAGATATATGAGGATGATGATGGGTGCTGGGGTAGATAATTAGGATGATGATGGGGGCTGGGGTAGATGATATGAGGATGATAATGGGGGCTGGGTAGATATATGAGGATGATGCTGGGGGCTGGGGTAGATATATGAGGATGATGATGGGGGCTGGGGTAGATATATGAGGATGATGATGGGGGCTGGGGTGATTTATGCAGGATGTGATGATGGGGCTGGGGTAGATCTGAGTAGATGCGTGGGTGTGGGTCCATCGGATGCCTGCTGGTGGTGGTATTTGGGTGATGATGGGGGCGGTATATATAGTGATGCTGAGTGCGGGCTGGGATATTATTGAGGATGGATGATGGGGGCTGGGGTAGATATATGAGGATGATGATGGGGGGGGTAGATATATGAGGATGATGATGGGGGCTGGGGTAGATATATGAGGATGATGATGGGAGCTGGGGTAGATATATGAGGATGATGATGGGAGCTGGGGTAGATATATGAGGATGATGATGATGGATCTGGGTTAGGATATGATTGATTATTAGTGGAGCTGGGGTTAGGATGAGATGATGATGATGATAGATGTGATGATGATGAGATGATGATGATGATGATGATGATGAGTGATGATTATATTTGATGATGATGATGATGATGATGATGATGATGATGATGATGATGATGATGATGATGATGATGATGATGATGATGATGATGATGATGATGAGTGCTGGAGTAGATATATGAGGAGGATGATGACGATGACGATGACGACGATGATGACGATGACGATTTTACCCGTGCGGCCCCAAACTTTTTTCCTTGGAGCAGTTCGGCCCTTCTCACTGTACAAGTTGTGCAGGCCTGATCTAGCACAACATTTTCCAGTAATAAAAAACATCATATATATGAATTTTCTAAAATGTTGTGACTCACGCAAAGGAAACTATAGTACCTACCTGATATCCCGGGAAAAAAAATCCAGTTCAAGTATTTTTATATTGTAGGTTTTCTGTTTCTTATGAAAGTAAATATAATAGGATATTTGACAACTTGTCCACACAATCATGTCAACATTTGGCTATATACTTACATATTCCTGAGTATAAATTAAAGATGGACTGTGACTTGTGAGTTGAAATCGATATATTTACAAATTGTTTTACATTTTGAACAATGTTAGACAGCACATGCTGAATCAGACCAGTTTTTGCATAAATAAATTTGACATACTGTACTGTAATTGAATATTCAGTTACACTGTAATACTATCAGATGTCTTTCTTACAGATTAATCACTTTAGAAGTGAAACTTCTTTGCTGGCACCGATAGAGTTTTCAGGGGAAAAATGTAATCCCTTGTAATTAAAAAACATAACAAACAGGGTTCTGGCCAGAAGGGAGACCTGGCACATATTTGGTGGATGTGCCCGGGTATACAGCCGTTCTGGGGTATGATACACGCACTGGAGTAGGAGACGGTGGGACTGGAGGTAGAGTTGAACATTTCTGCTTGCAAAACCTATGGAAGGTCTCCCTCCCACATCCAGAAAATTGGTTTCGTTCATTTTGACAGCGGCTCACTGCTCAATCACAGTAAAATGGAAAGAAGATCAAACCGCCTAGAAGACAAATGGTACTAGCCAGAATAAGAGAGGTCCGATCAATGGAGCTATTATCTGCTCTCCTGAAACAAAACATAAATAAATTCAATAAAATCTGGGACGGGTGGCCATACGACTAAAACCAAGAATGTCGACCAACAGTAGCGTTAAGAAGAGTCCTGGCGCTGATCCTCGGTGGGGCCGCTGGCGAGGGGGGGTACCTCTACTTCCCCCCACCCTCACCTTCCCCCCCCTTTCCACCATCTTTCCTCTATCCCTCCCCCTTCTCTTGTCTTTTTCTTCCCCACCCCTTTTCTTCTTCACTCCTTTATTCCCTCTCTCTATTACCCTCTCTAAAAATGGGAAAATGCCAGGCTTGCTCCTTGTGTGCTTGCCCTCCCTGCTGGGGGGGGGGTGGGGGTGGTGAAGGGCCTAGGGGTCCAGCCCTTAAGACCCAAGGAGTGAACATCTCGTTCGTCTAGTCCGAGGTCTATGTACTTCTCTTGACGTTCTACTACGGACTGTAAATGTCTACTTACCTCAACCTGGGTCTGCGCTTTACCACGTTGCATGTTTTTCCCTGTAAAACCTCAATAAAAACTTTGAAATAAAAAAAAATGTTACAAACGGTGATGTCACGCTACTAATGGGCGCGCGCCCAACTCTCACATACATGGGCCCGTTGCGTGCAGCCCCACCAAGCATGCACAATACTGCCCTTGTCCACCTCCAAGTACACTCGCGCTCTCCCCTCTTCCAAGATGTATGCGCACTAACGCCCAACAGCTACTGCGCAGGCCGCGGGCCTCTGCGCATGCGCACTATGGGCCATGGACCTCTGCGCATGACTGCGGGCCTCTGTGCATGGCTGCTGACCTTTGTGCGTGTGCAGTATGGGTCACAGGCCTCTGCGCATGCGCGCCACCAAAGAGGACAGACTGAGGTGGGGGAGAGGATCTGGGAACCCCGGGAAGGGAGAGAGTGAGAGAGCCGCGTCTATGTTATTGTATTACATTTATACTTTACTAAAATTAGTCCTTGTCTTATAGTTACATAGTAGAGGAGGTTGGAAAAAGACATGCATAAAAGAAGTTTAACCTATGCCAAATTTAGACGACAGATAATTTATCCTATATCCATACTTACAGTATATTGACCCAGAGGAAGGCAAAAATATCCCTCTTCCCATGTATTTCTCTTCCTCCATCTCACCTCACTCTCCTCCCCTCCATCAATTACCCCACTATCGCTCAATCCCTGTCCCCCCCTGCATCACATGTATTTCTGTCCCCTGCGTCTCACTCTCTTTTCCTCACTCACCCCCTCTCTCCTCTCACTCTCCCCCCCTCCGTCAATTACCCCTCTCACTCAGTCCCTCCCCCTTCACACTACTGTATATATCCCCCAACAAAACACCCCAATGCAAAAAACTTCCCACCGCCAAATACATATGAAATCTCCACCCCCCAAATATATTAAAAAAAAAACAAATGCATCTAAAAAAAATGCCTGCAATGTGTACAGTATAAAAACAGCCCACAATGTGTATAAAAATAATCACCCAATGCGTATAAAAAAAAGCCCAAAATGCCTATAAAATAGCCCCCAATGTACATGAAGAAAAGCCCCCAAAACATCTTAAAGAGACCCCAATACATCTATAAAAAAAAAGACCCCAAAATATCTAAGAGACCAATACATCTAAAAAAAAGACCCCAATATATCTAAAAGAGACCCTGATACATCTAAAAGAGACCCCAATCCATCTAAAAAAAAGACCCCAATACATCTAATAGAGACCCAATACATCTAAGAGACCCCAATATATCTAAAAAAGACCCCAATACATCTATGTAAAAAAGAAAGAAAATGAAAAATAAACACAGAAGCGCACCAAGGGTCAAGATATATGTAATAAACAAGTAAAATAGTAACAAGTAAAAACTTACATATAAAATTATATAAGTCCAGTAGAGGCCAGTGCACAGGTAACCAGTTCAAACGAATGGTAGGCGCAGGAGGTATATGCTGAGGCTCACAGATCAGTCCCGCACGCTGGGGCTGGCTTGCTCGGCAAAACTCAGTTGTTACTTCCGGGTTGCAGCTTCTCGCAGGACCCGTGTTGAGTAGTCCACCACAATCGCCGGTGTTCTGTACTTCCAGCACACATCCCACTCGAGCGAGCTGGAAGGAAGTGGCTCAAACCTCTGTTGGAGGGCTGGAACTTGTACAGCCAAGAGTCTGGATCCCTGTATGCACTGTGTGAACTCCGCAACGCGTTTCACACAATTCAGTGCTTCATAAGGCAAGGGTTTAGGACACCTATAGGGGGGCCTTCTATACAGTCACTCCAATGTGAAAAAAAAAATGTGTATAGTATGCACTGTAAGTGCAATGTAACTATTAGACTGTGAGAGTATGTAAACACTCACCTAGTGGTGGTGTAATGTATTATACAGATAAATGTTTAAAATCAAATATATGTAATAGGATATAAACATGAATATAAAATAAATAATAAATATAAATTTACAAATGGAGTGTTGAATTAATACACTGCTAAAAGCCACCCATATAGGTGATATAAACATACTTGGTCATGCAAAGTTAATTAATTTCACAAGACCACAATTAATCTCATTAATAATACATACAAACACTACATAAGAGAGTAGAGGAAATAAGAAAAGAGAAAGTAGAAAAAAAGATTTATTTAATATAAAGAGAAAAAAAGGAAAAAAGATAAAGAAAGAAAAAAAAAGAGAGAGAAAAAGAATTAAGAAAAATGAATAAAGAGTTAGGAAAAGGAAAGTTAAAGGACAGAAAGAAGAGTAGGGAGGCAAGAAGGAAGGGGGGGGAAGAGTAATGTAATCACAGTGCAAACCTAATGCCCATCTATCTTAAAAAAGGTGTGAATTCAATATAATCATTAAGACCTCCTGGATAATTAGACTGCAGTGTAAAGATCCAAAATTGCTCTCTTTTGGCAATCTGTAGATCTCTATCTCCTGCTCTTACATTACCCATAATCCTCTCAATTCCCATATATTGTACACCCACCGTACTACAATCATGTACATCTTTGAAATGGGCCAGAAGGTGGGTAAGGGGTTTAGAGGTTCCTTCTAATTTGGGAATATTAATGATATTACGTAGGTGCTCCATGATGCGTAACTTCAAATTCCGTTTGGTTCTGCCCACGTATTGTAGTCCGCAACTACACTGCAGTATATAAACTACATACGTGGACAGACAATCAATGTAATTTGAAATTTTATATTCAAGCCCTGTGACATGTGATTTAAAGGATTTGTGCGTTAACATCTTAGGGCAAATCTTGCATCTGGCGCATCTATGATTGCCCACCACTCCTAATGTATCCCTCAAATCTTTTTTCATAGGTTTATCAGTGCCCTTTAGCAAACTGGGGGCAAGGATAGTTTTCAGGGTTTGTGCTTTTTTTTTAAAACAATAGGTGGTTTTTTTGCAAGGAAATTTTTTAGGATAGGATCCATTAGTAAGATATGCCAATGTTTTGACAAAATCCTTTTTATGGAATTATGTGATTTATTAAATTGAGTAACAAAGAAGGGTGTCTCTTGTTTAGATATAATATTGTCTACAGAAATAAGTTCAGTTACATGTGTATTATCGGCTTGCTGACCATTATAAATACTTTGTTTGTTTTTGGGATGGTGACAAGGCGTCATTTAACAGCTTTGTTGATAAGATCAATATCAATAATTTTAATCTCACCTTCACCAGTGATATCCAGAAGGATCATATTACCTTTTTAGACTTGATTATCTACACTCAGGGGGATTCACTCTTAACTAAGACCTTCTTTAAAGAAACCAATGTTAATTCTGATCTACACCCCGAGAGTGGACATGAAAAGAAATGCATTGCAAATATTCCTTATAGCCAATTTCTTCGTATTAGAAGAAATTGTGCAAATATTGATACCTACAGTATAAGGTACTTATTGAACGCTTTAGACAAAAGGGTTATCAAGAGGAGCTTATCTCTGAATCCTACCTTAAAGCATTAAATAAAAACAGAGAATCATTACTAAAAAAGAAAATGAAAAAACAACAGACTGTCAACAACAAAGAAAGTATTTATAATGGTCAGCAAGCCGATAATACACATGTAACTGAACTTATTTCTGTAGACAATATTAAATCTAAACAAGAGACACTCTTCTTTGTTACTCAATTTAATAAATCACATAATTCCATAAAAAGGATTTTGTCAAAACATTGGCATATTTTACTTATGGATCCCATCCTAAAAAATTTCCTTGCAAAAAAAACACCTATTGTTTTAAAAAAAGCACAAACCCTGAAAACTATCCTTGCCCCCAGTTTGCTAAAGGGCACCGATAAACCTATGAAAAAAGATTTGAGGGATACCTTAGGAGTGGTGGGCAATCATAGATGTGCCAGATGCAAGATTTGCCCTAAGATGTTAACGCACAAATCCTTTAAATCACGTCACAGGGCTTGAATATAACATTTCAAATTACATTGATTGTCTGTCCACGTATGTAGTTTATATACTGCAGTGTAGTTGCGGACTACAATACGTGGGCAGAACCAAACGGAATTTGAAGTTACGCATCATGGAGCACCTACGTAATATCATTAATATTCCCAAATTAGAAGGAACCTCTAAACCCCTTACTCACCTTCTGGCCCATTTCAAAGATGTACATGATTGTAGTACGGTGGGTGTACAATATATGGGAATTGAGAGGATTATGGGTAATGTAAGAGCAGGAGATAGAGATCTAAAGATTGCCAAAGAGAGCAATTTTGGATCTTCACACTGCAGTCTAAATACCCAGGAGGTCTTAATGATTATATTGAATTCACACCTTTTTTAAGATAGATGGGCATTAGGTTTGCACTGTGATTACATTACTCTTCCCCCCCCTTCTTTCCTCCGTACTCTTCTTTCTGTCCTTTAACTTTCCTTTTCCTAACTCTTTATTCATTTTTCTTAATTCTTTTTCTCTCTCTTTTTTTCTCCCCTTTTTTTTTCTTTCTTTATCTTTTTTCCTTTTTTTTCTCTTTATATTAAATAAATCTTTACTTTTACTTTCTCTTTTCTTATTTCCTCTACTCTCTTATGTAGTGTTTGTATGTATTATTAATGAGATTAATTGTGGTCCTGTGAAATTAATTATCTTTGCATGACCAAGTATGTTTATATCACCTATATGGGTGGCTTTTAGCAGTGTATTAATTCAACACTCCATTTGTAAATTTATATTTATTATTTATTTTATATTCATGTTTATATCCTATTACATATATTTGATTTTAAACATTTATCTGTATAATACATTACATTACCACTAGGTGAGTGTTTACATACTCTCACAGTCTAATAGTTACATTGCACTTACAGTGCATACTATACACATTATTTATTTATTTTTTTCACATTGGAGTGACTGTATAGAAGGCCCCCCTATAGGTGTCCTAAACCCTTGCCTGATGAAGCACTGAATTGTGTGAAACGCGTTGCGGAGTTCACACAGTGCATACACGGATCCAGACTCTTGGCTGTACAAGTTCCAGCCCTCCCACAGAGGTTTGAGCCACTTCCATCCGGCTCGCTCGAGTGGGATGTGTGCTGGAAGTACATTACACCGGCGATTGTGGTGGACTACTCAACACGGGTCGTGCGAGAAGCCGCAACCCGGAAGTAACAACTGAGTTTTGCCGAGCAAGCCAGCCCCAGCACGCGGGACTGATCTGTGAGCCTCAGCATATACCTCCTGCGCCTACCATTCGTTTGAACTGATTACCTGTGCACTGGGGCCTCTACTGGACTTATATAATTTTATATGTAAGTTTTTACTTGTTATTATTTTACTTGTTTATTACATATGTCTTGACCCTTGGTGCGCTTCTGTGTTTATTTTTCATTTCTATCTGGCGTCGGAGTCTTCCCACGGCGGTTATTGGTGAAGGAGGGGTGCCTTCACATCACAACAGCAGCAAGAGGGGAGAGCTGATCTACTTCAAGATCCTTTTTAGGAAGCATGAGCACGGTTTGATTCTTTCATCTATGTAATACAAATGAAAATACTCCCACCCAAATACATATTAAAAATTACTCTTACCGTAGGTTTGGTCAGACCGGGCCCTGTGGCTGCAGGAGGATCAGTGATTGCAGGAGGGGGGGTGATTATAGGGGGGGCGCCGGTGATTGCAGGGGGGTGTGGTGATTGCAGGGGGGGGGGCGCCGGTAAGAGCATTTGCTGCCGAGCCCCGGGCGAAGGAGTGATAGTAAGGGAGAGTGAGTGCCAGGAGGAGAGACAATCACGGAGAGTGAGTGCCAGGAGGAGAAACAGTTAAGGGAAGTCAGTGTTTTGAGAAGGAGAAATGGTCAGGGAGAGAGAATGAGTGCCAAGAGAAGGATAGACAGTCAGGGAGAGTGTGCAAGGAAAAGGAGAGACAGTCAGGGAGAGAGAGTCAACGCCAGGAGGAGAAACAGAACTTGTACATTGTCTTCAGCTCCTGCAGACATCTCAGTAGCGGCATGCACCAATCAGAGTCACAAGAGTCGGAGGAGGACAGGGAGGGGGGTGGGGGGAGGAGCATCTTGACCAACCAGGGGCTGGGGACTTTAACTTTTAGGCGCACACTGCTTGAATTGCAGGGGGAAAAGCCTTAAAGAACCACATGTTGATTAGGCGGCCATGACGGCTCGCCTGTGGCTAAAATGCACACGCCCAGTGGCGTGCAGGCGAGTTCATTTGTCGAGCCCTGGTAATCGCTATAGTAAATATAACTACCCACCCATTCATGACACCATAGATTAAAAAAGCAGCATATTGCATAGTTACCACCAATTACACTGATTAAACTTAGCAAGTTACTTACTTCATAATACACCATAAATGCAAATTTCTGTTCTGAATTTGTATAGTATTATGGTTTAGTCATTTTCAATCCTTATTGGAGTATTTCTTTCTTCAGGTTTTGCTAAAATTGTCTTGATACAGGCCATCTAGTCAAATGTACAGGGTGCAAAACTGCATCCTGTTACATGAGAAGGGCAGGCCAATAATTGGGTGACCCCCTTGAAAGGAGACCTGAGATTGATGGACAGGCTCTTGAGCCATTGACTGAGAATCAAAAGGGAGGTTTCATATGATTGGTTACCCAGTGGGAAGGGGCTAAAGGGAGAGAATTTAAGATTCCCCAGTGGAGCATGAGGAGGAAGAGTTGCCGAGACAAGGAGGATCGGGCCCCAGTCCCAGTGAAGTCAGAGGCCAAGATTGGCACGTGAGCAGAACTACTCCAGTTCTGCTGACAGAGTGATCACAGATAGGACAATCAAACCTCATGTTACAGCTGCTTGTGTTCCATGAGTTGTGAGAAAGCCCAGAGGGGATACCAATTGTAAACACCTAGCATCTAGTCTGCCCATTTTCCTATCTACTGTAAAACCTCAGCCTCTTTGATCTTTGGCTTTCTTTCATACAGTATTTAGGAAGATAGCTTAATGTCTATCACAGGCATTTTTTAATTCCATAACTAGCGTGTTATTCCCTTATTAGCTTCTTAAAATATGGATACCATTTATGCTGTGGATTTATACAAGGGAAAGCAGTGCCAGATTTTTCAAAGAAAAATATTACGTTACTTAATTGGGAATTTTAAGCAAGTGTGGTTTCCTGGAAAGACTGCGCGTTTAGTTGTTAGGATGCAAGCGGTGACACGCGCTGTTAGGGGGCGTGACTCTGACGTCACAGCATTTGGCCGCACTGTGATTGGTTTGCGGCGCGGCAGCAGCGCGAAAATACAATTTTATTGTAATTTCCCTGGTCTGCGACACCACCGCTTATGACCGTGCGCGCGCCCCTAGTATAGAAACGTCTGGCTAACACAGCCAATTCTAACTGATTCGCGCATGCACGGTAGCGTGCGTGCACTATATTACACTCCTAACAAAGGCAGCAGAGGCTGAACAAACACACTAATTTATCTCTGACCATTCTCTATGGAAAATTCCCCACATTTTGACAGCAGGGAATTCCAGTAACTAAAATGAAGTTGAAACTCAACCTAAATCTGCTACGTAACATAACTTGATTTTCTTGAATTGCCATACTGCATATAACAGCCCTTGAGTGGCTTGCTCTTTCTTCTGGGATTGCTGAGGGATTGTGGCTATACAATGACATTTCCTCTTATCTCAACATGGTCCGATCAAAATTCCAGATTGTCCTCCTGAAGGTAGGGGAAAATACTGCAAATGTTCAACAAATAATAATATAACATGACAGATGGATTAAGAACTTAAAGCTTGCTATGCCAAATAGAACAGCAGTGTATGTTTAGACCTGTCAAACACAGGAGTTACTGGCGAGATAATTGGTTTGTGTTTAATATTCCTACAATTAATATGAGTCTACAAGTGCAAATAAAGTTGTCATATATTTATTATGTGTATTTGAATTTATTTTAAAAGTAAATATACCAGGAGGGTGCTGTTATTAACTCTGCAATATTGGAGCACAACTGAACTTCAATTGTGATTGTCATGTGATGTAATTTATGTTGTAATTTAAATATAAATAACCAATTTTTTGTTGGCTCCCGGGTGGGTAGTGGGGGAGGGTGGGTTAACCCTTTAAAAATTACTCTAGCGGTTTCTAACCGCTAAGGTGATTAAGGGGTTAGGGGACATTAGATTGTCGCTTTTTATTCTTGTGTATTTTTTGCAACACCGGAGGGCATGCACGGGGTGAGGATGAGGACGGCCTTCATCGTGGGTGCCTGGCAAGGGTGAGTGCAATATTTATTTATTTTATTTCTGTTGCTTATTGTATTTTAAATGGGCAAATGCATTATTATCCATATGTGGATAATGATAATAGTAATTTGGCCCAATACTGTACTGTATGTGCTGGGGTGCGGGGGAGGGGGGTGAATTTATTTACAAGTATTTATGTATTTTTTTTCTTCTTTTTTTGGGGGCACAGAATTGGTACTGCAAGCAAGCGGGGACCCCGGGAAACCTGCGGGACCACCCGAGGGCCACCGACGGCCTATAGTATAATTCATGTGCATCCCCCCAAAAATTAACATATATGTATGTAAGGGGGTATAGGGGTTGTTGGGGGCACAGGGGGAAGGGGTGTATTAGATATTGCTATATTTATTGGGGGCCTAGGAGGTGGGTAGTGGGGCTGTTGTGTGTATTGTTTTTATTGTGGGTAGCGGGGGTGGGTGAAGGGTGTAGTAGCCCCAAGGTTGGGTGTTTAGGCCTTGCTGGTGGGTAGCTGGAGTGGTTAACCCCTTCATTACCTAGCGGTATTAACAGCTAAGGTAATGAAGGGGTTAAGTCCACCCGCAACCCTCCCCCCCCCGCAAGGCCTAAATACCCACCAAAGGCCAAATACCACCTTCACCCACCCCCGCTACCCACAATAAGTCTGGCACGGGTGGTTCATTGATCCGGAGACTCCCAGCATCAATCCAAGGCAGGAAAAGTGCCCCTCTCTCGCCACTCATCCACCACTTCTCCCCATCTTCTTGCCAACTTTTTGTGGCGGGACGGGTTTGAGAGAAATTCACAATTCTAGTGCGGCGAACAGCTGCGAAAAGCTGATTGGGGCTACTAAAATTGAGCGAGTTTGAAAAACTGGCGATGAGCTCCTGTCGGCCTATGATCAGGACTTTTTGTCGTGGGAAGTGGCCCGTGGCACTGTCTATCTGGCTGGGCCACCTGTGGGCCAGTGTGCCCAAGGATCGGTTCCACAAGGCCCCAACTTTCTGGTACCTGAGACGGTTTCTGTGGTCCAAATCCAGACGTTCCTGGACCAGAACCGGTTTCGGTGTGCCTGGAGGGTGAGTCGACTGTCCCGGGGGTGTTTGTTGCATCTCCTCTGGTGGTGCCGGAGCAAGCCTGCTTTGTGCCAATTACTGCCAGGGGGTACTGGATGCCCCGACATTGGAGGCCTGGAGGAGGTGTCCTTGCCATTTTCTTCTTCTGACGGAGAAACCAGCTGCCCAACGCCTGTGAAGAAGACTTCTGCACTTACTGTTGTCCTACGATTAAGTTCTGAGCCTGTGACGTCCGTCCTGAAGGCTGTGGTGGTGCCAGAGGTCCAGAGGAGCCCCACGCCCAAGGAAGACGTCGGCGCTGCCAAAGACCAGACCACTGAGGAAAAGACAAGATCCGATGACATCTCCTACCTTCAGTTGAGTGAGGCGACAGGAGTTCGCTGTGGCCTTGACAGGTGGAGCCCTGTTTGGTGTGCCGCGGGGTGATGTACTACCAGTGCAGCCAGATGTGACATCGCCGCCACCGTGCATGGGCCTGCCTGAGACTCTCGCGAGGCTGGCACTACCCGATGACGTCAACAAGATGAACCTTGTATTTTTATAGTTCTGGCCAGGGCCGCCAACATGGAGTGGGGGGGGGGTCTGCCGGGGTTGGTGTCCCGTGCCCCGTGCCCATTAATAAAGGAAAAAAATGCAGTGTGGCTGTGGGGCACCTGGTGGCATCTCTGATGGCAGCACCGGAAGCCAGCTGGGTTAAGCTTCCAGCACGCTGGCGTGAGAGGGAGGCCCGGCACAAGCGTGAGCAGCCTCAGCATGGGACAGACAGACAGTTGCCTGCAGCGGGGCAGGGCCAGCGGCAACTGCTGTGACCTGCTGTTGGCCACCCCGCAGTCACTGCCCACCCGCAGCCACCGCCACCCCCCGCAGCCACTGCCCCCCCGCAGCACCGCCACCCCCCATTATCAGCCACTGCCCCCCCCAGTATCAGCCACTGCCCCCACAGTAGCAGTCACTAGCACTCCCTAAGCCACCGACACACCGCCCATCCCACCGCCCCCCCCCCTTAAACAGCAACGGCATCCCCTTCGCAGCCACCGGCTCTCCCTAAGCCACCGGCCCACAGCCCATCCCGCAGCCACCGTCCGTCCCCCTGCAGGCACCGGTCCTCCCACAGCCACCGGCCCACCCGGCAGCCATTTGTATTGGGGGTGTAATTTTATATGTATTGGGGAGTGGGGTTATATTTTTATATGTATTGGGGGGTTAAGTAAAAGTTGCGCTAAAAATTTTTTTGCTGATCCTTTAAAATAAATGGAAGCTGGCACAGGCTGCGTTTGTCTGGAGCTCCTCCAGGCAAAGCATTAATCATATAAAAAAAACAAAGCATTTTTTGGCCAAAAGACCTCAATTTGAGTACCCCTGGAGAAAGTTGGAGACGGGGGACCCGGGGAGATCAAAAACGAAGAAATGGACAATATTTAGACTCCAAAAGCAAAGAAGAATAATAAAAAACAAAAAGCAAGTAAAGGAGACTGAGGCAACTGTAATCAGACCATAGGGTCCGTCCGTTGAGCTGAGCGGTGCGACACCCCCCCCCCCTGCTGCCCACATACATTAAAGAAATAAAATCAAACAAGGAGGGAAACGGCCCGGTAAGAGACTCACCAGCACTGGCACTACGATCGGGTGATCGGGCGGGAGCTAAGGGGGAAGAATGAGCAGCCATTTTGACTCCGCCACAGAGGAGCGAGCCGAGAGGTGTGCAGCCTCCTCCAGAGAGTGGGTGGCTCGGCGGGGGTCCGGGGGAAGGGGGGGACCTCATGGAAGAGAGCAGAGCCTCTAGCTAGTGAAGACGGGACAGAGAGCGGCACATAGCCCCAGGAGGGCTCCGGTGGGGAGAAGGAGCGCCACCTAAGATGGCCTCCGGGAGCGCACACGGGGACTAAAGCATAGCGGGCTGCGCTGACGGGGAGACCCCCCGGCAACGACCAGATCGAGACCCGCAGGTAGAAAAAGAGAGCCTGGGGATTCCTGCCCCCCCCCCCCCACAACAATCCAACAATCCAGCATCAGCCTGTCTGAAACGAATGAGGGGCCCAGGCTGAGAGGAGAGACAGCCATCTTGTGCCCGGAGGCCAGACAGGACACTGCACTACATAACACATCAATTTTGATTCCTGGCATAAAGAGGGTCTGAGTGCTGCTGTGGGGGGCAGAAGAGGAGTGAACACCTCACCCCACCAAACTGCTGTTTGAATCATACTGCCACTACAGAAAAGCGCCCTCTGATGCCGGAGATCCTCAATGTCTGGCCACTTATGATTAAAAAATAAGGAACAGCTCCAGTCATAGCCAGAGCTTACACACGAGCTGGCCGGGCTAATTAATGCTACTTAACGACATCCCATGGCAGCCCATATCCAAGTGGCCCATTATAAGTGGCATGACTATTGAACAACTGAAGTTTAAAAGGAAGGAACTCTTACCCTAATGGATCTTATCCTTCTTCTCTCCTCAGGTAAAAACCATCTCTAAATCATCATTGAAGCCTTTGCTGTGTGTATTATATAGTATATGCAAGTGGTCCAATGCTAGGTAAAAACCATCTCTAAATCATCATTGAAGCCTTTGCTGTGTGTATTATATAGTATATGCAAGTGATCCAATGCTAGGTAAAAACCATCTCTAAATCATCATTGAAGCCTTTGCTGTGTGTATTATATAGTATATGCAAGTGATCCAATACTAGGTAAAAACCATATTTGAATGCTGTTTTCTGTCTACCCCTAATCAAATTAAGTGTTGCCACCTAGGCAGGGAACACCCTGTGTAGAAAACCATTTGTTTGAATGTGCCTCAGATGTGCTAATTAAGCAGACAGAACAACACTGTCAGGTGACTTTTTAGGCCTATATAAACCCAGTCAGAACAGCTAGTCTGCTTGCAGCCCATATCCAAGTGGCCCATTATAAGTGGCATGACTATTGAACTACTGAAGTTTAAAAGGAAGGTCAAAAGAAGTGAGGAAGAAGTGGACACCCCATCTGGCCCTGATTCCTGCATTTGAACTACGCTTGAAAGGAGGATATCATCATTACCAGACTGCATCATTACTGCTGTGATGCTGCCTTTACCATTTATATTTGCTGTGACTTCACTTCTTCTCAAATTATGCACTTCTTTTTACCAGCCTCAGTATGTCTCTAACTCTATTCATATATCTCTATCTCTCCTTCCTTCACCACTTCTCTTTTCACATGAACTCCTTTCTTACCTGTGTCCTCTGACACCACACAGCTATATCCTCTGCACTAAAAAACACCCCTACAAATCATCCTCACACATCCTCTTTCTATCCATGCTTCTCCTCCTTGCTTCTGGGGATATCTCTCCCAATCCTGGTCCCTGTCTTATTCCTACATGCGCTCATCCTCGCCTGCCAACTGCAACCTCTACTCCTTCTGGTGTCAACCCCTCCAACCTCATACCCATCCCCTGCCACCCTACCTCCTCTCTCCCTTTCTCCTGTGCCCTTTGGAATGCTCGCTCCCTCTCTAACAAGTTCCTCTTTGTGCATGACTTCTTTCTCTCTCACTCCCTGCTTCTCTTTGCTATAACTGAGACCTGGCTCACTCAGTCTGACTCTGCTCTGGAAGCTACCCTCTCCTACGGTGGCCTTTCCTTCTCCCACACTCCGCGCACTGATGGCAGGGGTGGAGGCGTGGGGCTCCTGCTCTCCTCTCTCTGTCGTTACCGAACTGTTCCTATTCCTCCCTCTCTTGCTTTTCCCTCCTTTGAGGCTCACACTGTCCAGATTTTCTCTCCTCTCCCTGTTCATGTGGCGGTCATCTATCGCCCACCTACCTCTACTCATCCCCCTTCTGCCTTTCTCTCTCACTTTGAATCCTGGCTCTCTTTCTTCCTCTCCTCAGACTCCCTTGTTCTTCTCCTTGGGGACTTCAATTGCCACATTGATGACCCCTCTCTCCCTTGGGCTTCCCGCTTTCTTTCTCTAACCTCTTCTTTTGGCCTTCAACAGTGGACTGCAGCCAGCACCCACAAGGATGGCCACTACTTAGACCTGGTTTTCACTAAGAACTTCTCTCTCTCCGATTTCTCCATTTCCCCTTTTCCTCTCTCTGACCATCATCTCATCTCATTCTCTCTACCCACACCCTCTCTCTGACCCTAGAACACACACACACACACACACACTCACACTCCCTCTCGCACCCTAGAACTCATACATCCACTCACCCCACTCACTCACATTCCCTCACACCCCGTCCCTCCCTCACTCACATACCTTGTACTCTTTGATTTCCTCAATCAGAATCTTATCACAATTCGGCACCAGATCAGGTTTTTTGGTGGATTCCAGTTTCTTTCGAAGACGAGAAATGTCCTCCTATATATACACACCCCCACACCCACACGCAAAGAGAGAGAGCGAGAGAGAGAGAGAGAGACTGATTATATACATATACACGTGTGTGTGTGTGTGTGTGTGTGTGTGTGTGTGTGTATATATATATGTGTTTTGTGTGTGTGTTTTGTGTGTATGTGTGTGTGTGTGTGTGTGTCTGTGTGTGTGTGTATGTGTGTGTATGTATATACAGTCGTGTGAAAAAGAACGTACACCCTCTGAATTCTATGGTTTTACATATCAGGGAATAATAACAATCATCTGTTCCTTAGCAGGTCTTAAATTAGGTAAATACAACCTCAGATGAACAACAACACATGACATATTACACCGTGTGTGTGTGTGTGTGTACACATGACATATTACACCGTGTCATGATTTATTTAACAAAAATAAAGCCAAAATGGAGAAGCCATGTGTGAAAAACTAAGTACACCTTATGATTCAATAGCTTTAAATTTAAATTTAAATTTATGCTATCCTGTTTCAACTCTGCCCTCTCGCAAGCTAAACAAGCCTACTTTTCTGCACTAATCAACACGCACAAGTCTAACCCATGCCGACTGTTCTCTGTCTTTGATACTCTACTCAAACCAGCGTCTGCTGCATAAACTCAACATGGCTAAAACAGAGCTCCTCATACTCCCTCCCAAACCTGGCCCTACCACCTCCTGCCACATTACTGCTGGAACTACGATCATTCACCCAGTAGCCCAAGCACGTTGCCGAGGGGTCACACTCGCCTCCTCTCTCACATGCTACACACACACAGAGGCAGGCGGAGCCGCGCTTACTTCACATAAAAGGAACTCAAAAGTTCAATTACATTACAAGTGAAAGTTTGAAATGATGTGAAATGAAAGTAAAAATATTACAAATTGGAGAGAAATGATCAATGACATTCAGGAGTGCGCCGCTATATTAAAACAAGTTGGACTATCTGTGGAGCCAATTAGACGAGGCTCTGTTAACTTATTAATAAACCATGAATAGTGGAAGGTGCATTGTTTGTGAAGAACTAGAACCTCTTGCAGGTTATGATGACCCGAAATAGATTAACATGACACAGCTCTCACATTATTAATAGCAACCTGTCTCCCTCCTGCCTTTTGCCTCTAAACTCCTTGAACGTCTTGTATTCTCTCGCTTGCTCCATTTTCTCAACACCTATTATCTCCTAGACCCTCTACAATCTGGCTTCCGCACTGCTCACTCCACAGAAACAGCCCTCACTAAAATAATCGAGACCTCCATGCTGCCAAAGACAGAGGTCATTACACTCTGCTCATATTACTCGACCTCTCTGCAGCATTTGACACCGTGGACCACCCTCTTCTCCTTCACATTCTCCATACTCTTGGTATTCGGAACAAAGCTCTATCCTGGATCTCATCCTACCTCTCCCATCGTACTTTCAGTGTCTCTTCTGCTAACACCTCCTCCTCCTCTATTGATCTCTCTGTGGGGGTACCCCAGGGCTCTGTCCTGGGACCTCTTCTCTTCTCTCTGTACACACTCTCTCTAGGTGACCTAATAACATCTTTTGGGTTTAAATATCACCTCTATGCTGACGACACACAAATATACTTTTCAACACCTGACCTTACACCTGCTATACAGACCAAAGTTTCTGAATGTCTCTCTGCTATATCATCCTGGATGGCCCTCCGTCGCCTTAAACTCAACATGGCTAAAACAGAGCTCCTCATACTTCCTCCCAAACCTGGCCCTACTACCTCCTTCCACATTACTGTTGGAACTACGATCATCCACCCAGTAGCCCAAGCACGCTGCCTAGGGGTCACACTCGACTCCTCTCTCACATTCGCCCCTCATATTCAAAATATTTCTAAAACTTGTCGCTTTTTCCTCCGCAATATAACAAAGATACGCCCTTTCCTCTGTTGCTCGACTGCTAAAACTCTGACTCAGGCCCTCATTCTCTCCCGTCTTGATTACTGTAACCTCCTGCTGTCCGGCCTTCCTGCCTCTCACCTGTCTCCCCTACAATCTATCCTAAATGCTGCTGCCAGAATCACTCTACTCTTTCCTAGATCTGTCTCAGCATCTCCCCTCCTGAAATCCCTCTCCTGGCTTCCAATCAAATCCCGCATCTCACACTCCATTCTTCTCCTCACTTTTAAAGCTTTACACTCTTCTGCCCCTCCTTACATCTCAGCCCTAATTTCTCGCTATGCACCACCCCGACTCTTACGTTCTGCTCAAGGATGTCTTCTTTCTACCCCCTTTTTATCTAAAGCCCTCTCCCGCCTTAAACCTTTTTCACTGACTGCCCCACACCTCTGGAATGCCCTTCCCCTCAGTACCCGACTAGCACCCTCTCTATCCACCTTTAAGACCCACCTTAAGACACACTTGCTTAAAGAAGCATACGAATAGCACTGTGGATATTCTGAACACATGATCCATAAAGCTTGGCCCCCTGCAGACGCACTTACCAGAACTCCCTCCTACTGTCTCTGTACGTTCTCCCTACCTACCAATTAGATTGTAAGCTCCTCGGGGCAGGGACTCCTCTTCCTTAATGTTACTTTTATGTCTAAAGCACTTATCCCCATGACCTGTTATTTATATTATCTGTTATTTATTTGATTACCACATGTATTACTACTGTGAAGCGCTATGTACATTAATGGCGCTATATAAATAAAGACATACAATATAATACAATACATCACGAAACTTGACGAATAAAGAAACCAAAGCTAATAACTAAATCTCACCTGCATTGCTATAGCTGGCGGTGTCCGTCCCGGTGCACCCTACGTAAGAGAGAACTACCAAAACAAGAGTAATTAACACTAATATGTTCCTAGGGGGTGCGCATGTGGCGCAGTCCACAATGGCCACTTGAAGCGGGTTCCATGAGGCGGCGGGCATACAAAAGCACCTAACAAAATAATAGCTGGACTGGGGAAACGTGGAGCAGAGGACACCTAGTCTGCACACTGAAAGAGAGCTGGCAGAAGTGAGTCTGCACCCCCCCCCCCCTAGCCCTAACACCAGAGCCACCTAAGAGCAATACCGGCCAAGAGTGAAGGTACTTGTGGGTGCCCCCCCCTCCCTCCCGTCAAATGTCCACAGCAAACAGACATGAAACCCCAAAGAATTAAAAAATACAATATAGGAGGACTTCCGGTGACGATACCGCACATGGACACATAGATGGAGAGCTCCCGACCCCCTGAAAGTCTAATATAACATAATAACGGTTACTGGACCCTAAAACGCTCCCAAAATAGAAGCAAATAGCAGGGGAAGTCACCAGATATGGCTAACCGCTCGAAGAAACAGGCGCAACAAAGCGTCTCTAGCTACTTCCCGACGAGTCAGAGGCCCGCAGGGAGCTGCGGCCTACTCCAAGATGGCGACGCATCAAACTCGCGGGAAGGGCCTGGCGGTGCGGCCGACAATGAAGGTGTGAGTAGGGAAATAAACAAGGCATATCTCGAAGACCTGTTCACCAGGATGAGACAAGGCTTCTAAGACGATCTCTCTAAAGCAGTGCATACCCTGAAAACTGACATGAATCGCCTCTCACAGCGCACAGACACTATTAAATATAAAGTGGACAGTCTGGAACATGCCCAATCATCTGTAGAAGATGAAATTAACAGAATGCAGTTCAAAATACGGGCACTCAATGAGCAAGCGGAAGAACAGGAGAACCGTGACCGCAGACAAAACGTCCAGATCAGATATATCCCAGAGACGGTTGACACGGACCTGATTCGCCCATATCTGCTAGATCTGTTTAAGGATTTGGTCCCAGGCCTCACTCTCGACAAGATGGAGATGGACCGTGCCCACAGAGCTTTGGAGCCAAAGTCTGCGGATCCCAGAAGAACAAGAGATGTCATCGTTAAACTGTACCACTACCTGACAAAGGAGGCAATACTGAAGGCAAGCAGAGAGAGAGGCACAGTGCAGTTTCAGAACACTAAACTTGAAATATACAGTGACCTCTCAAAAAAAACCATTGACAGACGGAGAGAGCTAAAGCCTTTGACTCAAAAGCTAAAGGACAACAACGTAAAATACCGCTGGGGTTTTCCCTTTAAAATCGTGGTAAATAAGGGAGGCAAATTCCATACGCTCTCCTATCCTGAGGACTGCACGCGGTTCCTACGAGGCCTGGGTCTGACACAAGCTGGAGAAGAGGACGACACTGGGGATGCGGAGGATACAGAGCACCAACACCAGCAGCCGAGACCACATCGAGCATCACAACGGATCGCCACATAGAGGGCCCCAGCAGAGGAGGAGTAGGGGATCCCCCCCGCTCGTCTCACCCGCAGTACGCATAAGAGGAGCACTTGCCTGGCCTGCTGCCATGCGGAGCTCAAGGAAGATGCAGCGAAGCTGAGGATTGTGCCGCTGGGGATCCTGCCACTGTCCTGAAAGATGCATGAGACTTGGGGGACCTCTGGGTTCCAGACGCCCATTAGGGGGGGGGCTGGGACGGGGCTGAGGGGGAGGTATGTTGACACTTACCTGGTTCTAGGGCCGAGGATAGGTGTCCCAGTTGGAGAATTATAGACTTCAGAGGAGGGCAGAGATACCAGATACGGGGAGCAGGCGCCCACCCAGATCGAGAATAAATATCCAAAGGGCACTGAAAGACAAGGCGGGTCTTCATGTTGATTCTCAGGAAACGTTCATTTAACTTGTTATACATTTCCTTGTTAATGTATTTGCCTTTTAACTAGGTCCAGTTGACCACATGACTAACCACAGGGGGTTCCGGGTGTATCCAGATGGGTCCACGGACGGGACGTCCCGAGAGGTTCTCAAGGGGCACTATGCCCTACCCCCCCATCCTTAGAGTGGTGGGGGTACCCATGACGGGGCGTACATATTGCCCACTCATTCTCTTTTTCTTTTTCTTCTTCTCTATCTCCCCCCCATTCTTCCCTACCTACCTCCCCCAGCCCACGCAAAACAGAGACAAAACCCAGCTGAGCCGAACGGAAAGTCCAGACACTGAGATTCCACAAAGCAACTACGCAGATCACGAGGAGCTCTGAAGGTAGGTCCCCCCTCCATCGTGGGAAAATGGAGGGAAAGGTAGGACGCACTACACACCCCAAAACCATAAATGGCTCTTAAAACGACACTTAAATTAATATCCTTAAATGTTAGAGGGTTAAATTCGATCACCAAAAGAAAACTTGCCCTCCAAGAGTTCAAAAAAACAAAAGGTGACATACTGTTTTTACAGGAAACGCATTTCAATACTACGGCCCCCCCAAACACCTTCCAGAGGGTTTTCCCACAGGCGTACTATGCGTCATGCCCCACAAAAAAAAGAGGGGTAGAGGTCTTATTTAAGCATACGGTCAAATTCTTGTTAAAACAAGAGACTGCTGACCCAGAAGGGAGATACATTATCCTCCAAGGTACCCTGTCGGGAGTGGATGTCACTCTTGTTAACATCTATGCCCCAAACGAAGGCCAGCCCAAATTCTTAAGAGTTCTATGTGACCTTATCAACCCCCAAACTCGGACTACATTGTTACTAGCAGGAGATTTAAACATGATGGCAATGCCGGAACTAGATAGAACAAACCCCTCAGGGACTCCACATCCCCGTGTCACGGAAAAAAATGCCAGAGAATTTAGACAGATAATGAAGGAGTTCTCCCTGACAGACATTTGGAGGGCCCAGCACCAGGGGCAGCGGGACTACTCCTATTTCTCCCCCCCACACCAAACCTACTCAAGGATTGATTATTTTCTTGGTACTAAAGACATCTTCCAGGCAACCTCCCAGTCAGACATAGGATCAATATCTTGGTCGGATCACGCCCCGGTCTCGCTGACACTCTCCCTCCCCTTCTATAGAACTAACCAATATAATTGGAAACGGAACGATTCTCTGTTAAACCAAGTAGATGTAGAAATAGAGATTAAACAAAAACTCAGAGAATATTTCACGCTGAATAAGGGCTCTGTAGAGTCACCAGCAATGTTATGGGAAGCCCATAAGGCGACAATCAGAAGGAATATCATCTCCATAGCATCACATAAGAAAAAAATAAAGCAAAAACTCTATAATGAGCTAGCGGAGAAAGTCCAACTTTTGGAGCAGAAACATAAAACTAATCCCTCAAAAAAACTATTCAAATTGCTAGACAAAACTAGATCTGAACTTAGGTAGAAAAGGGGTGAAATGTCCTCGGGCGCGTCACTCTGCTTGCGGCTCCACGACGTGTAATACGTGCAAAGTAGAAGAGTAAGGGGAGGGCCACAGTAAGAAAAACAGCACAAAATTATGCACACTTCTTCATTAGGGTAGGGAGGAGAAGACAAGGGAAGAGAGATGTTGAATCAAACTTTTTGGGTGGAGACACACTCACATCAAATCTCTAGTATCTTGAGCTGATGTCTCCTCCTCTATATGTGATTGGGTGGGTTGTAGGTGAGAAAATGCCCTCTGGTATCTTCCTTGACAAAAAATAAAAGGGAGAAAAAAATAGTGCAATACAATTTAATTAAACAGTGGGTGGATGAGATTTAAAACTTACAAGCGACCGATATGTTTAGGCATAGGAAGGAGATGCCGCCAGACTCCACAACGTGTCCCTTTCTGGGTTGGGGTGTTTCGTCTCGGCTGATCCCTGCTGGCAAAGGTTCTTTCCGTCTGTATGCCGGGGTGTATGCGGCTGTAGCGTGGATAATCAAGGCCCGTGCACAGGCTATGTTCTCCTCCAGCCACCTATCCCCTCTGCAGAGACAGTCTTCAGCTTCCTAACTCCGTTGCGCATGCGCATGCGCAGACGGCGAGACGCTGGGCCAGGATACAGGATACAGGGAAAAAACAAACTCCTCACTACGGTGGCTTGGAGTAACCAAAAAACGTCAGACGCGTTTCGCCAATGCTTCCTCAGTGACGTAGGCAAGTTCAGGGTAGCAGCAGTCTTTTATACCTTGCGATTTCCTCAGTTTATCTTTAAATGTGCTGGTTTCTCTCTGGCCATGTGAGATGTTTTAATACTACCAATCTATACTGGTGCAACAAATAATACATAACAAATACAATGAATACATTACATTAACCTCTTAATATTACACATATATAATTTTAAGAACAGGTGGCATGCTTAAAGAACCTTTATTAATTGCATGCGCCCTGTGGGGACTTAAAAGGGAAGATAAAACGGAAGATAAGTGGGCATTTGAGATGAAGAAAATCATGTCTTAGGAACCTATTGATATTAAATATCTTAAAATGTATAATAAAAATCCTTTCAAAATGGGTTTAAGAATCTTGAAAGAAAAAATGTTAAAAAACGTAATATAAATTATTTTGGAGTTAAATGACTTATACACTACCGACACACTTTATTAAAGTGTGGCCGGTACCGCAAGCCGGGAGATTTCCCGGCTTGCTAGTGGCCGCCCCTCGGCGTGCCGCGCGTCATAGACGCGCGGTCACGCGTCTTCGGGAGCCTGCGCCCCCTGCACGCGCGTCCAGGGCTCCCTGAGGGAGCCCTGGTGTCCCGCGATCGCGGGACGGCGGCAGGGGGTTCCGGGGGACCCGGCGGACCCGGCAGCGGTAGGGAGAGCGCCCCGATCGGAGGGCGCTCTTCCGCTGCTTCGGCGCGCGCCCGTCACCCTCGGGCGCGCGCCAGGCTACTGCTGCGGCCAAGAACGGGCAAATGCTCGAATAAACTTGGCCGCAGCAGTATATGGTTTTACCCAAGGGTTTCTAAGAATGCCGTCTGTTTTACAGATATGTTGTATCACATGTGTTACAAGACGGTTGCAAAAACACTTTATGGCTAAATCTACTATAATTTGACATGTTTTTAACAGTATAATATTCACTGACTAATCTGATATGCATAGTTATTCAAAGTCTTTATTGCTTCAAAGTTCGTGTTTCGACATTAAGAGAGAAATGCAGTGATCTCCATATCCAAATTTAACCCCTTAGGTGCCAGGGTTTGGAGGGTGAAAATCCAAAAGGATTCTCTTTTATTGATCTCCTCCCCTCCAATCGGGTTTAACTATTTCAATCCCAAAGAATTTTAAACAAGATGGATTCTGGTTATGTTTAATCTTATAATGATTTGAGACACTATTGGTCTCTAAACCATTGCATATGTTCCTAATGTGTTCTCCCAATCTTGTTTAAAGTTTCCTTATTGTTCTACCTACATACAATAGGTTGCAACCACACTGCAATACATAAATCACCCCTTTACTGTCACAGGTGATATGTGATTTAATATCAAAGTCTAAATTAGACACGATGCAAGTGAAGAAAGTTATCCTGCTATTAATTAGTGTATTGTTCCTACATGCCTTGCAATTTGAGCATCTTTTAAAACCCTTTGTTAGTTGGTCTAACCAACAGCTTTTAGTTTTAGGAGGTAAAAAAACGGGCACTAATTTCTGTTTAATATTTGGTGCTCTTGAGTAAATTACAGTAGGTTTGTCTCCAATTATTTCTTTTAAAAGGTCATCTTGTTTTAAAATAGGCCAATGTTTCTTTAAAATCCCTTCTATCTGTTTTGAGTTTGTACTATAAGTTGTGATAAAAGGAATAAAAACCTCTGGTTGGCTTTTTGTCTTTTTATTATTGTACACTAACATGTCTTTTCTGTCTACAGCCCCTACCTTTTGTAATGCTTTGTCAATTATTTCTATTTTATAGTCCTTCTCAAGGAACTTATTTTTCATAGGGATTATCTGCTCGTCAAAGTCGCTTTTTTGGTACAGTTGCGTTTCAAGCGCCTGAATTCCCCGTAGGGGACATTCTCCAACCAATTTTTCTTGTGGCACCTATTGGCCTTAATAAAATTATTACAGTTTGCTGTTTTAAAATGTGTTTTTGTGTTGATAACTCCTTGTTCGATATAAATTTCTAAGTCTAAAAATATCACCTCCGAAATGCTGGAATTATAAGTGAAAATCAAATTTAAATTATTAATGTTAATAGTAGTTAAAAAGGTCTGTAGTGATTAGAGGTCGCCTTTCCATATGATGATAATATCATCTATATAGCGTTTGTAGAGCACCAGGTTTGCCTCCCATATCTTGTTGGTCCAGATTACTTGATCCTCCCACGATCCAAAAAAAAGGTTAGCATAACTGGGGGCAAATCTGGTGCCCATTGCGGTCCCTCTCTTTTGCAGATAATAATCACCCTCAAACCAAAAAACGTTATGATTAAGAATAAAACCAATTCCTTCTATTAAAAAGCTCTTCTGTATTTCTTCTAATTCTAAGTATTTATCTAGACAGTACATTGTGGCATCACACCCCTGCACACGATCTATACATGTGTAGAGTGATGTGATGTCACAGGTGGCGAGTATATAGTCCGAATGCCACTGAATCCACTCTAGTGATTGTATCACCTGGGTTGTGTCTTTGATGTATGAAGGCAACTTCTTAACTGCAGATTGCAGTATAGTGTCTATATAGACGGAGAAGTTCTGGGTCAGGGAGCCGATCCCAGATATTATGGGTCTTCCTGGGGGGTTGGTTAAAGATTTATGAAGTTTTGGCAGGTAATAAAAAAACAGTATTTTCGGATTCTGTGTTGTTATAAATTCATGTTCTTTTTTTAAAAGAATCCCTTTCTCAAGGCCATCATCTAACAGTTTTGATAATTCTTTAGTGTAAGATGTAGTTGGGTTTGATTTTAATTTTACATATGTGGTAGTATCCCCCAATAGCCTTTATGCCTCTTTTATGTAATCTGAGGTGTCTAGGATCACCACTCCACCCCCTTTATCGGCTGGTTTAATTACCAGCTCTTTATTATCGGCTAGTTTGTCCAAGACTTCTCGTTCCTTCTTTGAGAAATTTGGTCTCATTTTAGTTTTTCTATTTCCTATTGTTTTTAAATCTTCTTCCACCAGCTTCTGAAAGGTTTCCAAATACGAGCCCCTACAGAAGCTTGGATAGAAGGTTGAAGGTTTTTTTTAGAGACGTGTGTATAAAGAGATTATCTTTATCCTCTACACTCGTCAAACCTATATCTCTCTGATCTTTCTTAGTTTTTTCAAAGTACCTTTTCAGGGTCAGTCTTCTTACATATTTTTGGGCGTCCATGAATGTTTGAAATGCGGAGGCTCTGTTTGATGGTGCAAAGTTAAGCCCTCTACTTAGAATATCCTCTTCTTCTTTATTTAGAGTATGTTTACTAAGATTAAATATTCCTAATTTAGTAAAAGTTTTAACTATCTTTGTTGCTCTCTTCTTCCCCCCTCTACAGCCTCCCTTCTTCCTCCATCTCTTCTTTCCCTGGATGTTATTCCCGAGTTTGCTCTCCACATCCGTGGATAGTATCCCCCCGGTTCTCTGTCTCGTTCCCATCCTCTCCTTTGTTCTAAAAAAGGAGGTTATCTATTCTGATGTTGATTATCATTCCTCCATGGTGATCTGACCCTTTCACCCTCTCTTCTCTCATTTTGATTATTCCCCTCATAGCCTCTATCTTTTCTATACTGATGCTCTCTGGAGGTTATATCTCTATTTTCTCTACCGTAATATTCTTTTTCTTTGTATGTTCTAGAGTTCCCTCCATCTCTTCTATTGTTGTTATTCATTTTCCAATTTGTGTACTTACTGTGTTTTGAATTGTCCCTAAAATGGTCTCTGTTATCCTTACGATTATTAGACTGTGTATATCTATATCTATCTTTCCCTTTTTCTCTTTCTTTTTCCCTTTGGTCTGGTTTTTGTTTTCTTACTGACTTACTTCTTTCTCTTTTCTCTCTTTTCTCTATTGTCCTTGAGCTACTTCTTTCTTTCTGTGATGCTACTACCCCGTTGCTCTTATCTTTGGTTTTTAAATCTCTGTATTTATTCTCTGCATAATCTTGTTTATCCCTTTTAAATTTTGCCCTCTTATTATCTTTTGTCGTTTCTTCTATCTTGTCTAATCTGTCTTTTATTTCTATTTCACAGTAGTTAAATTCTTCATGTTCTTCGTATGTTTCTAAATTCCGTTGGGTCTCAATAATCTGTTTGTCAATCCTTTTTAGTGTCTCCCCCCTTGTAATTGTTATGAACCGCATAAGTTCAAAAGAACAATTATCTAAAATTCTATACCATTCTTCAATGAATACGGGGTTATCTTGCTCTAATGTAGGATTTTTATATAAGCGTAACCCCCTGGGTATTCTGGCTTGTTCTATATATTTTTCTATTGCTGCCAATTCCCAGCACACTTTAATTTCTTCTGTCATTAATTTTTCTAAATTTTGGAATTCGAAAAACATTTTATCCTCGTCTAGACCAGGACTGGCTAGGATTTCGTCAGTGGTAATCATGTCTTCTCCTAATGAGGTATCAAATACATCCTCTAAGATGGAACCTCTATGTAATCTGGTGTAGTATAGTGATACTTTCTCCATAGTGTAGGAAACTTTAGGCTGCAAACTAAAATGAATACACAGATAATGGGAAAAGAGAGAAAATTTGCGCCAGAAAATTTAGCCTACTATTCAATGTGTAGCTTCAGTCCTTTCCACAAAGTCACCTCTGAAAGACTCAGGCAGCGGAACCACTTTGTGGAAAGGAGTGAAGCTACACATTGAATAGTAGGCTAAATTTTCTGGCGCAAATTTTCTCTCTTTTCCCATAGATCTGAACTTAAGCAGACCCAAATGGATGAAGTGGAGAGGGCGTTGCGGTGGACCAAACAAAACTATTATGATAAATTTAATAAAGCCGACCGATTACTCGCCTTCAAATTGCGCGGTATGAGAGCTAAGTCCCAAATAACAGCTATTTTGACAAAATCAGGTACGAAGACACTTTGTGAGACGCAAATAGCGAACGAATTTTCGGACTATTATAACAAATTATATAACCTAAATTTTCCCAAAAATAAATCATCAGACGCGGAGGCTATCTATACATACTTAGAAGCGTGTAAACTCCCAGCACATTTTCGGAAAGTAACCTCTCAGACCTAAATAAAGAAATCTCCCTAGAAGAATTGGAAGATGCAATCGCCCAATTAAAACCCAACAAAACGCCAGGCCCGGATGGATTCTCCAATCAATACTACAAAAAATTTAAGGCGGTCCTGGCCCCGTATCTTCTTGATATGTTTAATGCGTTTCTGGAAGGAACAGTCATCCCACCATCTATGTCTTAAGCTAATTTAGCAATCATACCAAAGGAAGGGAGAGACCCACTACAGTGTGGTAACTATCGCCCTATAGCCCTCCTTAATTCGGATCTAAAACTGTTCAGCAAAATTCTGGCAAATAGACTGACCCCCATACTCCCAAGCCTGATACATATAGATCAAGTCGGGTTTATTTCCGGCAGACAGGCCTCAGACAATACTAGGAAAATTATAGATATAATCGACCATGTACATCTATCATCCACAAAGGCCATCCTGTTGAGCTTGGATGCGGAAAAAGCATTCGACAGGATTAGGTGGGACTTCCTAGACCAAACCCTACTTAAATATGGATTTCAGGGCCCATATCTAGAAGGGGTCAGAGCCCTATACAGATCTCCCACGGCTATAGTGAAACTCCCAGGAGGAGACTCAAACCCTATAAGCATAAAGAATGGTACTCGACAGGGATGCCCCTTGTCTCCGCTTCTGTTTGCTCTCTCTATCGAACCCTTGGCAGCAACAATTAGAGACGAAAAAAACATAAACGGAATTGTAATAGGAGAGACAAACTACAAAATATCCCTATTTGCCGACGACATTATCCTAACTCTCGCCAACCCCTTGATTTCACTCCCGAACTTACATTCACAACTAGATAAATTTAGCAAAATATCAGGATATAAAATCAACATGGATAAGTCGGAAGCATTGAACCTAACCCTATCAGATACTGAAGTTAAATTACTACAAGCAAATTTTAAATATAGGTGGAACTCCACAAAGATCAAATACTTAGGAATCCAAATAACAAGGGAGTATAATTCGCTATACAAACATAACTATCCACCCTTATTTGAGAGGCTAAAAAAGGACCTACAGAGCTGGAACAAATACCAGATATCTTGGTTAAGAAGTAATAGCCAAGATCAAAATGAATATCCTACCAAGGCTCCTGTATTATTTCCAGACTCTTCCTATAGATATTCCAATGCCGGAGCTTAAAAACATACAAAACAGAATTTTTCAATTTATCTGGCAAAATAAAAGACCCAGGGTAGCTAGATCTATTATGCTAGCCCCAAAAGATTGCGGAGGCTTGGCAGTCCCGGATATCATTAAATACTATTTGGCGGCCCAACTCAAACAAGCAATAATGTGGAACAATGATCCAGCCACCAGTTGCTGGGTGGGACTTGAGTCTACCTATACAAGACCTCTCTCTCTCCCGGCCGCTATGTGGACCGAGAGGGGAGGAGAGACCTTCTTGGAAACATTAAAACTGGGAGCAATGAAATGTACATGGTCTAGAAATATGGTCTAGAAATAAAGATAAATATGGTCTGACAGCCAGTTCAACACTACTAACCCCTATATTCCACAACCCTGAATTCCCCCCAGGCTGGCTCCCACAGAGACTCAATAAATTTAAGACGTTAAAGCTGATGGTAGCTGACGACTTTGTAGATAACGGTATAATTCTACCACTCCAGGCGCTGGAGAAGAAACACCAAATCATAAATATACCAGTGTTTGGTTACCTCCAAATCAGGCACTACCTGCAATCAGTCTCCAAAGATTCGGCATTCAAACCTTTAACAAATTTTGAAAGACTGTGTAGGAAAGGATACTACTGTAAAGGGCTGATTTCAGAGATATATCTGGGCCTGGCGCGATCAGCGGGTTGTTCCCAACATAGCTATATGATCAAATGGGCAGAAGATTTGAATACAGAGATCGATAGAGAAGACTGGAAGGACATTTGGGAGGTAGCTGCAAAAACGTCAATCTGTACCACTATCAAAGAGAATATTTATAAAATTTTATTTCATTGGTACCTAACCCCGAGTAGGCTGGCTAAGATCTTCCCCGGGTTCCCGGATTTGTGCTGGAGGGGATGCAGGCAAAAAGGAGATATGGTTCATATTTGGTGGAGTTGCCCAAAAATTCAGGTATTCTGGGTCATGATACAAACATTGATCAGAGAGTACCTAGGGGTGGAGGTTGGGGTGGAACCGCTGACCATGGTGCTCTCCAAACCAATAGATGAATTAGGAACGGCAGAAAGTAAGATGATAACTCATGTAATGACGGCTGCCCGCTGTGTTATTGCGGCTGCCTGGAAAAAGGTGAATGCGCCTCCTAGGCAGACGGTCCTACAGAGACTAAGGGAAATAATGATGATGGAGCTCCTCACAGCACAGTTGAGCCAGAAAACTGACAAATTTCACAAAATTTGGGAAATATGGCCAGGAAACTAGGGACCCCATAGAAATAAAAACAGAAAGACCAGACAAATGGGCTCGTCCTACCCCCCCCCCCCTTCCACCCCTCCCCCTCTTCTTTTTCTTCTTTTCTACGTTCTTCTCTTTCCTTTGTTAAGCTCATGAGAGACGCCTACGGAAGCGGCTGCTTCCCTAACACAACCGGAAATAGGAAGACAGACCACACTTATTCAAAAACTGTGTTATAGCAACTATTTTATTTCAATAATGGTGACGAACTGTTAATGCCCTTTGTTGTATGGACAAGTGACACTGTTAAAACATCACATGTATTCCAAGACTATATATTTGTTATGTCTCTCCAAAACAATAAAAAAAAATTAAAACAAAAAAAAAAGGATGAATACCTCAGAGAAGATTGTATCCAGATAAACACCTATTACAATACATGGTATGTTTTTGCTTTTCATAGTGCTACTTGGAAAATATCTTTGCAGATAATCAATAAACAACTCCACTTTGGGGTTTGTCATAATAAATTTTTTTTTGAGGATTTTGATTGGAATATCAGATTGGATTATTAAAGGAAATTGATTTTATTGTAGTGTGTCTGTATGGAGAAGTGTTATTTGTAGTACAGCATGTTTTTGATAACCCTTCTACATTTATTTGTATATTGGTTCATCATGTGTGTGTGTATATATATATATATATAGTTGCATGATGAAGCCACTGTACAAATGAATGAGTGAAGGGTGGGTATCGGGCCAGTGTGGCTTAACCCCTTAATTACCTTTGGGGTTATTATCCGATAAGGTGTTTAAGGGGTTAATTGATATCTGAATGTAATTGCAATGTATTGGCTTTGTATTGGCTATGTATTTTTTGGGCAACAAAAGACAAGGATGTTGCTGGCGATGGGGGCTTCTTATTGATGAGGTCAGTAGTACTTTATTTATTTGAATATGCTAGTTAATGTGTTTAATAATGGGCAAATAATCTATTATCCCTATCTGGATAATAGTTATTTAGCACATTATTGTACTGTAGGTGTTTGGGGGGGGGTGTATGTATTGAATGTATAGGCCAGGTTTATTTTTTTTACATTCAGGGTTGGTTTCTTGGTTCTGCGTGAGACCTCTGGAGACCACCTGCGGTCTCCTCGGGTATCTCATGGGTATCTGGATTGGTGGTTCCACGGGTGACACCTGCGGGGATGAAGCGGTGGCCTCACATCTGTGGGGGCACTGCGGACCCATAGTCTGCGGGGATGTAGCGGTGGTCCCACATCCGTGGGGGCACCACGGACCCATAGTGAACACTCGTGAGTTCCCCAGACCCCCGTGGGAACCACCCGAGGCCCCGCAGACACCTGTGGGTCTGACCCGGGGCTCCCAGACATCCGCGGGCCTACCGTGGGGACCAAATTGTGGCCCACGGTGACCCAAGGAGACCGCCTGGGGGCCATGGTGCTTGGCGGGACCCACAAACAGGCCTCCAGAACCTGTTTGAAACAAGCTGCTGGTACCCTGTAGGTCTGTCAGGTGCCCTGCCAGCCCGCCGGGGAGTCGCGTGGGGCTGGGGTATGAACCCTGTATGTAAAAGGATAAATCGTGAATTTATGGGGGGGCACAGGGGGTGGGTTATGTATTTAATAAATAGAATGATGTTTAATGTGGGGCTGTGTATTGTTTTTATTGTGGGTACTGGGGGTGGGAGGGTGTATTGGCCCCAAGGGTATGTGGGTAGGCCTCCCTTGTGGGTAGTGGGTGAGGGTGGTTAGGCCTCACAGGGTGGGGGGTTAGTGTGGGAGGGTATGTAGGTGTCCCGAGTGGTGGGTGGGGGTGGGTTAACCACTTAATGACTGTAGCGGTTAATAACCGCTATGGTGATTAAGGGGTTAGGGGACATTACATTGGATGTTTTCATTCTTGTGTCTGTTTTGCAGCATCGGAGGGGGCAAGGGCAGGATGAAGATGAGAATGGCCTTCATCGTGGCAGCCAGAAATGGGTGAGTGCTATATGTATTTAATGTATTTATTGTTGTTTATGTATTTTAAATACACAGGAGGTGTATGTTGTTTATCGCAATGTTTATTGGGGGCAAATGTCCCCAATAAACATGCTATTGTGCCTTAACCCCTTCGTTGCCTTAGCGGCTATACGCTATGGTAATGAAGCAGTATTTCTGTATTTTAATAATACTGTGCGGAAGCAGGGGTCCCCTGAGCTGAACCACATTGATTTGTGGCTCAGAGACCCCCTGCTCCCGAGTTACAGGCCCCGGTTTGGGGCATCGGTTACAGTGTCGCCGCCATATTTATAGCGGACACAGCGCGAATGGGATGCTATAGAGATGGCGGCGACACTGCCAGCCAATGACACATACCGGGGCCTGTAACTCGGGAAGTAGGGGTCCCTGGTCCACAAAGCAACGCGGTTCAGCTCAGGGACCCCCTGCTCACAGTACACTATTATTAAAAATACATTCATGCTGCTTCGTTACCGTAGCACATAGTCGCAAAGGTAAGGAACGAGTGTTTATTGATATGTGTGTTTTACTCATAGTGTAGATGTGCAGAAAGTCTCCGGAGCTGAACCGCTTTGGTTTTAAGTCCGGGGACCCCCTGCTTCCCGAGATATAGGCCCGTTTATGGGGTGCCGGTATCCCTCTGCTTTGTTTTCATTCCGCGGTCACGTGATCGGGACCTTTAAATGCAGAGGGATACCGGCACCTCATAAAAGGGCCTGTATCTCGGGAAGCAGGGGGTCCCCAGACCTGAAACCAATGCGGTTCAGCTCCGGAGACCCCCTGCACATGTACACTATGAGTAAAAGTTGTTTATAAATAAATTATATTTTGCCGATGTTTGCGCTGAGAGAGCGGCTGTCCTCTCTCTGCTGCAAACACCTATCGGCAGAAAAGGCCTATCGGCAGGTTATCGGGAGCCAGGCTTTTTCGGCACAGGCTCATCTGCAGTTTTGCTTTCGCAGTGATTCGGCAGGGATCGGCATGGATTCGGCCCTTACTGAATACTGCGAGGGCAAATTGCCAAAATAAGGCCTATCGGCAACCCACTTTTTCGGCGCTTACTGCATAGAGCCCTTAGTTCCATATTTGGGTAAACTTAGGGCAGTATAAATATACGTGAGATCGGCCCTCTCTGAACGCTGTTTCTCCAGCACAGGGGGATGATGGTGGGTATATGGCATGAAGCCTCACTAGGGCGAGATACCAATGGTAGAGCAGCTTGTAGGCATTTTCTTTTATTGTGGTGCACACGGCAATACTGTAGTGGTTGTCGTCTCCCAAATCTCCTGCCAATCTTCCCATTCTAGGTTCTGACCCAACTGCCTTTCCTAAGAAAGCAAATATTTCTCATTTTTGCGTCATCACATGTGAATATATTTTGGTAGATCGCCAATGTTAGTTTAGTTTGATCTAAAGGATGTCTATAAAAGGTGCTCAAAAGTGGTACCATAGGGGATATCCTGTTCTTTAAATTGTTTGTTTATGAAGTTCCTAATTTGCAGGCATTTGAAAAAGTCGGTAATTTGGAAAGATACCCGGGCGCTATCTCTGTGAAGCGTGTATAGATACGTCAATAAAAGGAATGGTAATACAGCCTGATGCAATATCTTTCGAGTTGTTCTCCTCGTGACTCAAACCCCAGCAGGTCTATCCAGGATCCTTATGAGCAAGGTGATCCAAAAAGAAGATGGGGGAGCACATGTAGTGGTATACCCATACACTATAATCAATATAATGAAACAACCCTCTATTATGGACGCCTGTCTATGTGGCAGGCTCCTATATAGTGGTGGTGTACAGACGATGATGTGTATAGGTGGGTGGGGAAAATATAAATAAATGGAAAACTTACACGGCCTTGTGTAAGTTCTATCCCAACAAGGTGTCTTTAGAGTTGTTTTCTTGTTTGCGACTTCTTTTCCTCTGCGTTCGTTGCTGTCCTCCTTCTTCTTGCTTCCTCCAACTTTCGGGGTGTTAATCCTCGTGAAATGGAAAGGTGGTACGTTAACACGTTATATATCAGTTGTGATGTGCAGGGGGGGTATTGGGCATATAGCATACAATAAACCACTGCAGTGCAATGGTTTAAACAAGCACTCACACGGGCCGGTTGTGAGTGGTTCGTATAAAGGTATCTTTAGTTCCTGATCACAGGTGGTTCAGATTGTCAGATGTCCGTAAACAACTGGCAATGATGATAATAATGCAGCCTTTAGGTCAAGGTACAGTGGGGTTAAAAACAGTATAGCTTAATACTCACACGGGCCAGTGTGAGTACACACTTATAATGGTTCTTTCCTCTTTGGTCTCTCCCTTTGATTCTTCCTCAAAACTAAATGAAAGGATAGATCCAACTAGAAGTCTAAAGGATAGGCTTATTGAAGGGTTACAAATGAATAAAAAGAAACCAAAGGTTCTAGGGCGAATTAAAAACTGGGGGTGGTAGGGCATTAGTGATAGGGGATCTCTCCCTCCGCGTCCGGATGGAGAGCTAAAACTAGGCCTCTCGTCCCAAAGTCTAAAAAGTCCCAATCTGGTTAATTAGAGCAACGCGTTTTCGTCCTTAGCAGGACTTCCTCAGGCTCAAATGGTGGTGACCGGCTGTCTGGCTGTGCTTTTAGTGCAGTTAAGACCAATCTTCTTCCCGGTGTGGTTAATGATCCTTTATTCATGCGACGGAGCGCCGCCATCTTGGAAGCTGCGCGCGCATCGCCACGCGTTGGTGTGTGCACTTGTTGGAAATGGTTTTAAAGTTTTCAAAGTTTTGAAGAGGGTTGATAGGCTGTTGCGTGCGCATCCTTATGTTTATATGCGCATCCTGGTGTTACACAACACACGGGTCTGCCCCCGTGTGTGGCTATGATAATGTCCTTAGTGGTATTTTGACATAGAATCCACCGTAATTTCACAATAAAATATTATAACCTCCCAACTAAAATCGAATGTATGTCTGACACTTGTCCTACAAAAAGTTATAAAAATAAGTTGAGACCGTAACTGAAGATAAAAATAAAAGGTCTTATATGATTTCCTTGTGGTATATTATATGTTATTGCAAGTATCTCCCCTATCTATGATAGCATGTTGGATGCATGTTTGTATTTTCCGCTGTAATCTGGGATTTTAGCAACTTAATGGTTGTAGTGTGCTGCATTTTTATACAATATCTTCATTTTATTAATTTTTTACTTATTGTTTGTTGGTGGTGTTAGCCTCTTCAATATTGCGGATTTGTCCACATTAGCCCAATCAAGGGATATAGTAACTTGGTATATGTGTTAGGGACTTAATAGTTAAACGACTACTTGTCTGGAATCACATCCTAATGGATACCCAATATGTGTAAACGTGAGGGAAAAATAATGAAATTTTGAATGAAAAGCTATTTTAAAATGGTTTTTAAAAAGGTATTTAAAAAAGGGTAAAAACAGTGTTTCTGATTCAATCTTTTGGTTAAATTAAACTTCAAAGACATGGTGTTAGAGAACAGTTTTGTTAAAAAAGGGGTGTTTAAAACACGGTGATAAAAAATCCAGATATTAGAAAGAAAGTGGCAATCTTACTAAACATTGTCCAATTATGTGTATGTGGACATTGGAAATGAATAAGGCTTAATGCCCAATGCCAAATGTAGTTACATGAAAAAATATTGTCCAGTTACCAATGGTGCTTGATGAATCTGCATATATCTTTGAACCCACAATAAACTCTGTTGTAGGTGGAGGGACCTGGAAATGAACAAAAGGTTAGTGAGTCCATTCAACTAAAAAATGATACTGCTCTGGTTAGATGATAGGGGACTCACATAAATGCCCCCAGATCTATGTCTATATTGAGACCCCTAGGAGTTAGGGTCTTCAATTTATAGATCCAGAATGTTTCTCGTTGGCATAGCTTGCGCAATCTATCTCCACCTCTCCAATGGTGGTCGACTCTCTCTATCCCCTTATACACTAGAAGGTTTGGGTTTCCTTCATGGAACTGACTGAAGTGTTTGGATACACTGTGTGTCATTAAATGTCGTCTTATGTTACCCATGTGCTCCAGTATGCGGACCTTCAATGGTCTTGTGGTCCGTCCCACATACTGGAGTCCACATGGGCAAGATAGCAAGTAGACAATATGATCTGTACGACAATTTAAATGTTGTTTGATTTTAAAGGTCTCCTTGCTCACATTAGAAGTGAATTCCATTTTTTGCTCCTTGGATGCTTGTTTACATGCTTTGCAACTTAGACAGCTGTAAAAACCTTTCGGTGGAGGTAGCCAGTTCTGAGTGCTGGATTCTACTTCTGTTTTAAAAATGCTAGGTGCTAGTTGTGATTTCATACATTTAGCCCTTCTAAAGATGACCCTTGGTACTTCCGGGACATGGTCCTTAAGGATTGGGTCTGTTTGTACCACATGCCAATGTTTTTTAATAATTTGTTGGATTTTATTGGCATCCGTATTGTAGGTACTGATAAAGGGTATTTTAAAATCTTTAGTATTAGTTTTTTCCTTCGGTATAAGCAGATTACTACGCGTGAGGGCATTAGTTTTGTCGACCGCGGATGTAATGAGGTCTTGCTTGTAACCTCTTTCTAAAAATCTCCCTTCCAAAGTTTTTGCTTGGTCCTTAAAAATACTGTCATCTGTGCAATTCCTTCTTACTCTTCTGAATTGACCAAATGGTATATTCTGTAGCCACCTGGGATGGTGGCAACTACTGGTCATTAAAAAATTATTTGCATCGGTTGGTTTAAAAAATGTTTTTGTTTTTATCTGTGAGTTCTCTATATATATTGTGAGATCCAGAAAGTTAATATTGGTCTGACTGTTCTGATGTAAACTCTAGGTTGATTTGGTTTTGATTAATATGTTGGATAAAGTTGGTCAATTGTGTCTCCTCCCCTTTCCATATAAATAGTACGTCATCTATATATCTCTGCCAGGAGACCAGGTTTGCGCTGAAAGGATTATTTGACCAGATATTGTCTTCTTCCCAGTCTGACAAGAATATATTCGCGTAACTGGGCGCAAACCTGGTCCCCATGGCCGTGCCGCACATTTGTAGGTAGAAGAGACCATTGAACCAGAATGCGTTATGTGTTAGAATGAACTGGATGCTATCAATGATGAAGCGGCGTTGTTCTTCTGGGATGAGAATGTCTTTTGTGATAATGCTTTCCACGGCTTTAAGCCCGTCTATATGTTGGATGCATGTGTATAACGATCTCACGTCACACGTGGCCAATGTGTAATCATCCTTCCAAACTGTGTCTGCGAGGAGATTAATAACCTGTGTCGTGTCTTTGAGATATGATTTGCCTGCAGTGGCATACTTCTGTAAAAAGTAGTCCAGGTACTCTGACAAATTCTGTGTCAGAGACCCGATGCCCGATATAATGGGCCTGCCTGGGGGTGTTTCCATACATTACATTTGTGTATTTTCGGCAGAAAATAAAATACAGGTAAAATAGGTTTCTCTTGATGTATGTACCCCCATTCTTTATTACTGAGGATGCCTAAATTCTTACCTCTCTCGAGAATTTTGTCTAATTCTTGTTTGTGGTGTTTAGTGGGGTCCTGTGTTAATTCCTGATATGTGGTCGCATCTCCCAATATCCTGTTGGCCTCTAATAGGTAGTATTCTGTGTCCATCACCACCACGCCACCTCCCTTGTCGGCCGGCTTGATGGTGATGGACCTGTTGTCCGCTAGTTCCTTTAGAGCTATTTTTTCTTCCTTAGTTAGGTTGTCTCTGGGGCATTTTTTGCTAGCTGATAGTTTCTCCAGGTCTTCTAGAATTAGTTTGTGGTAGACTTCTAAATGATGTCCTTTACTACCGGTGGGGTGGAATTTTGATTTTTCTCTTAGCTTAGAGTGTATAAACTCCATCGTCTCGTCTGCTGGTAAATGTGAAGTACTACGGACATAATTGATGTGTGCATCCTTGTTTAGGAAAAACCTTTTTATGGTTAATTGCCGCAAAAATTTATTTGCGTCCATAAACATAGTGAAACCACTTGGTCTAGTTGTGGGTGCAAAATTAAGTCCCTTAGCTATAAGGTTATGCTGTGTGTCGGTCAGTTCGATTTTACTGATGTTAAAGACCCCTTTTATTTTGTGTGTTTCTTTTGGGGGCCTCCTTCTGCCTCTCTTTCCTCTCTTTCTCTTTTCTTCCCTTTTTTCTTTTCCTCCGTTTCGGAATCTGCTAGGGCTGCAAATTTGTTTTTTGACGTCGGGAGGTGTGGTGGACTTTGTCCCAAAAAAGCCACCGTAGCTCCCTTCTTTGTGCGTTCCCACACTGGGCTTCTGATGGGTGATCTACTCATGTACCTAACTCTTTCTGGTTCTCTCTCTCTATGTCTTGAGTGGCCTCTTCATCTCTGTAATTCTCCCTTTCACCTCTCCATGTTGGTCTTTCTCTCCTCTCTTCTCTATCATAATTATACCTGTTGTCCCATCCCTGACCTCTGTCCTGACTACGATAGTCCCTCCTATTGTTATCTCTTTTATCTCTGTGATCAAATCTATGTTCCCCGTCCCAATATTGGCGAGGTCTCTCTTGATAGTGATGTCTATATGGATGGTACGTCTCTCTCTTATATGGAGACCTCCTTTGGTCCCTCTCTTGTTTTTTGATCTCTTTATGTTTCTCTGGACTTTTTTTGTCCGGGATTAATGGTGTTTTCTTTACTAGATCCTAATTAGCTGACTTGTTTGTGGTTTTATTCTCTGTTGAGATTGTTCTCACTCTGCTAGGTGTGTGGATAGTCCCATCCCTGCTTTTATCATACTGTCTGTACGACCCACTTTTGTCCCATTTTTTATTATTATGTACTCCCTCTATATAGTCCTCTTCATCTCGTTTGAATTTTTTGTTTTTGGAGATAATTAAATTCCTCTCTATTGTGTCTATTTCCATTGACAATTTTTTTATTCCTTTCATGGAATGTAGTGCAATGTTTCAATGGCTCCAATTTGGATCTTATATCATTTATATCTTCAAGTAGTTTTTTTAGCGTGAATTGGTGGTGTTCAATTAATAGTGTCATGAGGTCATTCCCACATGTATCTAGTATAGTTTCCCATCTAACTAGATATTCAATTTCCTCCAGATCGAACGAGGCTTTTTTGCTGACTCTCAGCCCTCTTGGTACTCTGTGTACCTTAATATATTCCTCCAAATAGGCTTTGTCTAATAGTTTCTTTATTTCCTTTTTTAATAATTTATCCAATAAATCAAATTCCTCGTTTATTATCTCCGAATCATCTCTTTCTTCTGTCATTTTCATTATGCTTTCCATGTCTCTACCTCTTAACAATCTTTTTTCAAAGATGTTAGGTGTATTTGTTATGGTCTCTATTTCTACGGTATCCACTTCTATAAATGTGGTATCCAGATCTAAATCTGTGGTGTTAAGTTCTGTTTCCATAGTGTGCTTTGGTGATATTATGAGGGATTATCTATGCGGTGAGAAGAGCTGCCTACGGGTTGTTTGGATGTAGGGAATGGTAATTTGGAAAGATACCCGGGCGCTATCTCTGTGAAGCGTGTATAGATACGTCAATAAAAGGAATGGTAATACAGCCTGGATGCAATATCTTTCGAGTTGTTCTCCTGTGACTCAAACCCCAGCAGGATCTATCCAGGATCCTTATGAGCAAGGTGATACAAAAAGAAGATGGGGGAGCACAGTTAGTGGTATACCTAAACTCTGTTGTAGGTGGAGGGACCTGGAAATGAACAAAAGGTTAGAGAAAAAGAAACACAAAATAAAAGGGGTCTTTAACATCATTAAAATCGAACTGACCGACACACAGCATAACCTTATAGCTAAGGGACTTAATTTTGCACCCACAACTAGACCAAGTGGTTTCACTATGTTTATGGACGCAAATAAATTTTTGCGGCAATTAACCATAAAAAGGTTTTTCCTAAACAAGGATGCACACATCAATGATGTCCGTAGTACTTCACATTTACCAGCAGACGAGACGATGGAGTTTATACACTCTAAGCTAAGAGAAAAATCAAAATTCCGCCCCACCGGTAGTAAAGGACATCATTTAGAAGTCTACCACAAACTAATTCTAGAAGACCTGGAGAAACTATCAGCTTGCAAAAAATGCCCCAGAGACAACCTAACTAAGGAAGAAAAAATAGCTTATTGATTATTAGTGTATCGGGTATACCACTAACTGTGCTCCCCCATTTGAAAAAGTCGGACCTGGGGATTTAGTTTCTTTACAGATAACAAAAGCCCCAAATGCTACATCCAATATGACAAATTATTTAGTATTTTGCTATGTGTTTTATCTATTTTTGGACATTTAGCTCAATACTTTGGCCAACATATTTTATGCCTACAATCAATGTAATCCAATTTCAGCAGGCCCTACACTAACAATATTACACTGTCTTAAGTATTTCTTCCAATGCATAGAGAGCAGAGGAAATAAAACAACACTATAGCCAACAGCATGGGGTGTGTGACATATATGCGGTGCCTAAAGGGATACAATTTAAGAAGCACTATATGTGCTCTGTATGAGCTACAGTATAGGGCAGATAAAAATAATAAAATCCCAGAAGTGCTCCAAAAATTATAATTTTGGTTGTAAGCTATTATTGCAAAATGTATATCGGGTCAACACATTATGACGCCAGAGACCTGTATGTAACCCCTCTTTATTTTAACTCAGATTATATGGCCTATCACTGAGGAATCCTATGGGTTACAGTTTAATTCTTACCGTGTGTGGTACATGTTGTGTGAGACTATAGTGACTAGACACAGTGTTAATGAATTATAACAAGTTTTATATACTCATACAGCTATAATTTATGGTGTTACATATCTCATATGAATCAGTATAACGGTTAATCTCATTCTCAGAATCACTCCATACACATATATACTTAAGCAAACTATACCAACAGTGCGTACACTGCACAAATAAATTATAACTTTAATCTCGGTCTGGCCACCCAATCATGGGGTACTGGCTTGTAGATCCTGGTGTGCTAGCACAATCGTTGGATCTCATAAACTGTGTTTATTGCAGGCCTGGTGCTTCACAAAGATCAAACTGTGATGGCAATATAACAGCCTATTTTCAACCGGTTTTAACTGAATGGCCGACTAGTCGGCAAAACAGAAGAACAAAATTACTCGTTGGTTATCCAACGAGTAAAAACAGTTTATATCCTTTGTGGGTTAGCTCACCCACTCCAACCTGATGCACAGCTGGGCTCCCTAATCTCTCTCTATAGTAGCCTCTGTCTGCCTGCTCCCCTCTGCACTGTCAGGTCCTGGTCTCTGCTGGGCCCTGCTGCATGAACTGGTCAAGTGGGGCAACTCTCTCTCTCTGCAGTTCCCTCTCTTTTATGGGTCCTGCATGGACTCTCTGTGCAGGATGGGCCTGCACACCCTCGCTCCCTTTCCAACTGTCAAAAACTGTCATTCTACTGGCTAAGAACAGTCACATGGTCCACTGGAATGTAATTCTTGAAGGGGCCATGTCCTGTGCTGATAGCAGACACAAGGGGTACATGTAGCTAGAAGGGGAAGTGGATTTCCAATGGTGCCGCAGCACCCCGTTTCCTTCCAGCATTACTCTAGTTTAATAGTCACAATCTCTGCCTGCCACGTTGAACCTTAGGCTTTTTGATTTAATCCATTTTTATATTTGCTAGGGGGTTATTTAACTATTACGAATGAGGGCATTATTTGCGTATATCCCGTTACCCTTTTATTAGTACAATGCTCTGGTAGTTTCCGTGGTGGTCGGGAACACTAAAGCTATAGGGGGTTTCTTGTGCCTCATGAACCATCAGTAAATTGGCATTACTGCAGAACCGCTGGCACAGTTTAGTGTATCTCACGGCTCCCGTGACACGGGGATATCCACTTAGCCCTGCGTTTGGCAGTTAGAATATCAGCCAACACTACATTATCTGTGATATAAGGGAAATGGACAATGGAAATCCTGCTTCTGCAAGCACAAATACTTACTTTACTTTAACTACAGAACCTCCGGTATAGCCCACCATATCCTTGGGCTTCTGTGAGACAGCAGGATACAAAAATTGGTATTCAGTGTATGTATTTGGCAGTTTATCCACATACATACTGCTCTTTGTGGTACATAGGAGAGTAATCCACACCACAATGCTTAAAATCTGCCCATGAATACCTACCTACGTGTAGCCATTCCCACTAGAAATCCTTATTATCCATTCACCCTGAGCACACTGCTTACCTCTCCTGCACTGTGCAGGCATCCTATTCCTTAGGGTAACTGGGGTTACATTAATAGCTCCATTACACCAGGGCAATTTAATTCCTATGAGGCACTTTACCCATAATAAACAACAATAAGGTATACAAATCTGTGGCTGGGTTATAACCTCTTTGGAAACCTCTGTGGCTCACTTTCTAACCACTTAGATAACTACCATGCATAGTTACTATGAAATCTCTTAATAATAGAGTTTAGTCTGGTGTACTACTACTTCTGTTGCTGCACAGCAGTGTCACTAGTTACTGATGCCCTACGGTTTTTCCAATACTTATGCATTGATACACACCAGATTTCTGTTCACTGTAGAAAAACACAGTTGAGTACTGTACATGTGCATTAACAATGCTATTTTAGGTACTTCACCCTCAGTCTGCACAGGAGTACATGAGTCACGGACCTCTGATTCCAGTTTCCCTGGTGATTTTAAGGATTCGCGTCTTTATGTTTTTCACTCATTATTTTTTATCTTGTATTAATTAAAAGCTATATTTTATTATCTGTCAGAATTGTTTTTGTCCATAAATCTTGAGTGCACACAATTAGGGGCTTTCTTTCTCTGCTTTTGGTCTATATTTTAGTCAACAAAAGTAAAAAATCTGGTTTGTTTGACAATCTCCCCCAGTAAATACACAAGCATAAATACATAAAGTCAAAGAAATTAAATACTGATGTCAGTTTTATGACATTATACTCTCCCGTTATATATTCCATCATATTTTCATTAAAGGATAGTCTCTGCCACTATTCATATAGTTTGCATTGCTGTTTAATAGCTTCTATAAATGGTTGAGAAGATTACTAAAAATAATCCTCCGCAATTTCCAGATGTGCCAGTAACACATTGCTTTTCAATACATTGCCAGATCTTGTTGCAGCAGCCAAGGACTTTAGAACAAATCTAGTATCAAGCATTACAGTATGCTCAGTAAAAGGCAACATTAGCTACACCTACAAATTTCCCAAAATTTACTGAGCTGCAGCTGGTTTCACGATACAGTACATGCATTATTCAAATATAATCCAATATAATATAACCAGCAATTCAGTGACAATACACCCCCCATGCATCATACCAATTTTAACTTCATTTTATAACTAAGTATATTTATTTCATATACAGTAAGCAAAGTGCAAACAGATATATAGCTATTTGAAAACAAGTGACAAGAAGCACTGTATTCTTAGTTACAAAATAAACTTGGCACAGGTTACAAATTCCACTGCAGCACTTTTCTAAATTGTAATTCTTTGCTGATAAAATTCTGCTACTATACTCCTCAAAATAAATCTCATATACTCATTATAATGCTCAACTGCAGTATATGCTAGTGTATACTATTCAACTTGCTAGTCAAGTCCCTTTTTAGTATACAATTAGAAAGGCTCATTTTGATCAGAAGAATCAGAACAGGTTTTAGAGTTTTCCTATGGATCAAACCATTGGAATAACACAAGTATTCTTTCTACTAATAAAGTTTTGCTTTAAGTTATTCAAGCAAACATTTATTGCTATTTCTGTAATTTGGATATAAATAGCACCTTCTTACCCTTAGCACTTTATCCTTCTGCGTATCCTCTGATGAATCTTGTTAAAGGCATTTTTGCAACTACTGAATCTTTTTTTCTAACAACTTCTGAAGATGTAAAATAAGACAGAGAAGGAGGAATGTCAATGCATCTACAGGATGTACACATACTGTCATAAAAAGCAAGCCGTGAGCTTTAGGAAAAAAAAGCTACTCAAATTATTAAAATAGTTATTTGATCACATTATAGTATAGTTTATGCCCTCCAAATTATACAAATCTAGATCGCTTTAATACTTTACACTTGAATGTGAAAAGCCAGATACTAATGATTAAAATATATCTTTTTAGAAAATTATACCCTCACGGAAAAATAAAAACCTTACACCCTAATTACTGTAAAAAAAATGATATAGACTTAGGGATACAATGAAAACATTTATTAGAACTGAAGTCAATGAAATAAGGAGATCTTTCCCAACTTGGTTCCCTGGAATCTAAACAAGACATGTGGTTGGTCATGTAGAAGTAAACAAGTGCACACGTAGTAAATTGAATGGGAGCTGAAATGCAAGCAGATTATATAGAAACAGTGTTTCACCAAGCCCTGATGAAGGCGCAGTCGTGCTGAAACGCCTAGGATATTGGATTTTTAATCTACAACAAACTGATATATCCAAGTCTGTAGTTGTGGACCATTGAGCAATTACGATTTGCCAGCAGAAACCAGAAGCCTAAGAGGTAGTTGTTTCAAGTTGTACTGATCATACAGTGTTGAGCACGAAACAGCTCCCACTATAGGGGTAATTCCCAACCAAGGACACCGGAAGTACGTAGAGACTATGTCACATCCAGGACACCGGAGAGCAAGCAAGGAACATCCAGGATGCCAGCCGCAGCACGAGCAAAACTCCAGACAGTGGTGAAACACCCCCTGAGTACAGCAGCCCAGAGGACAAGCGCGACAATAGGAAAGTCAAGTGCAGCTGTACGACATCGGCTCCCGAGGCGGCTCCAATTCCGGTGACCCAGAGGGAGATATCAGCCCGTTTTTCATCAAGTGGCAAACAACATCACCCAAACTGGGCAAAGAAGATGAAACCTCATATAGGCAAAGTTTTCTGTTTTCAATTTATAACAAAGTTTGTCTTTATACATCTAGTCATAAATAATATATAATATCTGTTACAAAAGCGCCCCTGTTTGTGTTTAGTCTTGTTGTCATAGAAAATAGGAATAGCAAAACAAAGCACAGTAAAGGTTCTAGTATGTATGTATGTATGTATGTATGTATGTATGTATGTATGTATGTATGTCTGTATTTATATAGCCAATAAAGAGTTATGTCTGCACACCTAAACATGTATAATATAAGCAATATACTTGCGATTAGAGGTACCGGTGCTCCGTGGTTCAGGGAAAAAACCTGTCTGGTGTAATTTCAAAGTATATGAACAAAGTGAAGGATCCAGGGCACTACAGGTTTGTAGAAGAGAAATTTATTCTAGGCACACACAACGTTTTGAGCTGTACACAGCTCTTTCTCAAGTGACTGGCAAAGAAACAACAAGAATGTCCAATATATATAGTCCAAACATAAGTGATTAAGTCAACAACTCCCCTTCATTACCCCATGTGATACCCATAGTGTCCTGATTGCACTTCCGCATTGCACTTGATCAGATGACATCATAATCCTGGGTGTTCTGTATCAGCATCTCCTGATTGGTTATTCTTCCTTCTCCCATCTCCTTGTGGGTAGCCTGCTGCGTGTCAGCGTGGTGTCCTGTTTTCTTCAGGTGTCGCTCCTGTGAGGTCCCATCCGGTGCCATGTTCCAGAACCCAGTCCTGGCATATTTGGCTTCTCCTTGCGATTGCGCATGCACAGTGGTACTTCCGTCGTCCTGACGCGTTCGCGTGTCGCTCCTGTGACGTCATCATCAGCGTTGTGTGCCCGACTCCAATCCTGGCTTCTTCTGGCCACTGCGCATGTGTGTTGACTCCGTGGGCATGAAGGGGGGATGTAGGTGCAATCGGCTGTCATGCGCAGTATAGTGCTCTGCTCGTCTGATGTGGGAAGGCAGGGTTGTCAGTCACTTATCCAGCCTCAGGATAGTATACATGCAAATATGAAAATGAAAGAATGCAATCATTGATAGGCTTTTAAATGTTCCCACCACCTCTATATTATACCTAACACTATGCCTACAACTAAAGCTATAAAGATTAAGAACATTGTAGGTTAGAAACTGAAGGAAGACCTAATTTCCTCGCCTATGCTTCAGAACTGAGAGGAGCCTTTCCTCTGCCAAGAAAAACTGAAGCCTTGTGACTGGATACACAATCTGCACCATTTTGCAGCAGACTTCCCCGGAGAAGCTTTCACGCCCTGCCACTGCTATCTTCGATTTTTGATGAACTTTTCAGGCCTGGTAGACGAACAAAATGAAACGTAACGCAAGCCAGGTTTCAAATCCTTTGTCTCAATTTATTACTCATAGGGTAATGACTTTTATACAGAAAAAAAAAGATATTGGTTAGAGGCGTAACATAGGCGTATCACAGGCGTGTCTTGGGCGTGGCTTTGATTAGAGGCGTGATCTAGGGGCAGGACATATTAGTGGCGTGACTTTTGGGACGTGTCTTTTCCCAATACAAGCAATGTCTGACTACATAGCTTATTCATTGTCTGTTATCAAAAGAGACCTTGAGTCTTTAGCAACTATATTACAATATTTTGCTTCTTGAAGAGAACCATTCTATTATATTCTAACTAAAACATCAGGAAATTGACAACACAAAAGTATCTTAGCAATATCCTTAGCAGGAAGAAAAGAAATGTAATTTAGCAGAAACTGAGTGCATTTAGGAATTATATTTCAGCAAAAGGCTGACTACAGAATCTTAACTAGTTATGACCAGACAAAATGGAAGCTTAACATGAGTACAGATTCTGGCCTGACATATTGGTCCTAACAGAAACTTACTATGTAAAAAAGAAAGAAGATCTAATTCTAGCTGAGGTACCAACCTTATCTAGGAATTGAGTCAGCAGCAGCAGTTTGAGAAACACTGTGAATAAAACATGATGGTTAATATGTGTATTATCTGCTATCCAAAAAACTGCTCTTTTTACTCCGATGCTCTATAAAGCGTGTCTTGAGCATCCTGTTTGTCTTTCCAACATAAATTAAGCCACATGGGCATTTAATAATATATACAATATTGATGGAAGTGCATGTTATTCTATGTTTCATTTTATATATATATATATTATATATAGGAGCGGACATAAATATAAAATCAAACATAGAATAACATGCACTTCCATCAATATTGTATATATTATTAAATGCCCATGTGACTTAATTTATGTTGGAAAAACAAACAGGATGCTCAAGATACCCTTTATAGAGCATTGGAGTAAAATTAATGCCAGAAAGGATGAAACTGCATTGATATCTCACTGTGCTGAATTTAAGCATAGTGTTGCATCTCTCAAACTGATGGGAATAGATCACGTCAATAGGACTATCTCAGGGGCTGAGAAAGGCAAAGCATTACTCCAAAAGGAGGCTTTTTGGGCTTTCATCCTAGATACAGTGTACCCTAAAGGACTTAACGATTTTTTATCCATGAGCAGTTTTTTGGATAGCAGATAATACACATATTAACCATCATGTTTTATTCACAGTGTTTCTCAAACTACTGCTGCTGACTCAATTCCTAGATAAGGTTGGTACCTCAGCTAGAATTAGATCTCCTTTCTTTTTTACATAGTAAGTTTCTAACCTACAATGTTTTTAATCTTTATAGCTTTAGTAGTAGGCATAGTGTTAGGTATAATACAGAGGTGGTGGGGACATTTAAAAGCCTATCAATGATTGCATTCTTTCATTTTCTTATTTGCATGTATACTATCCTGAGGCTGGATAAGTGACTGACTACTCTGTCATCCCACATCAGACGAGCAGAGCACTACTGCGCATGACAGCCGATTGCACCTACATCCCCCCTTCATGCCCACTGAGTAACACACATGCGCAGTGGCCAGAAGAAGCCAGGATTGGAGTCGGGCACATGACGCTGATGATGACACCACGGGAGCGAAACGCGAACGCGTCAGGACGACAGCAGTACCACTGCGCATGCGCAATTGCAAGGAGAAGCCAAATATGCCAGGACTGGGTTCTGGAACATGGCACCGGATGTGACCTCACGAGAGCGATACCTGAAGAAAACAGGACACCATGCTGACACGCAGCAGGCTACCCACAAGGAGATGGGAGAAGGAAGAATAACCAATCAGGAGATGCTGATACAGAACACCCAGGATTATGATGTCATCTGATCAAGTGCAATGCGGAAGTGCAATCAGGACACTATGGGAATCACATGGGGTAACGAAGGGGAGTTGTTGAGTTAATCTCTTATGTTTGGACTATATATATTGGACATTCTTGTTGTTTCTTTGCCAGTCACTTGAGAAAGAGCTTTGTACAGCTCGAAACATTGTGTGTGCCTAGAATAAATTTCTCTTCTACAAATCCATAGTGCTCTGGATCCTTCACTTTGTTTATTTATATAGCGCCATTAAAGTACATAGCGCTTCAAAGTAGTAAATCATATAAATAACAAATGATATAAATAACAGGTCATGGGAATAAGTGCTTCAGGCATAAAAGTAACATTATGGAAGAGATGTCCCTGCTCCAAGGAGCTTACAATCTAATTGGTAAGTAGAACGTACAGAGACAGTAGGAGGGAATTCTGGTAAGTGCGTCTGCAGGGGGCCAAGCTTTATGTATCGTGTATAGTATTAGCCACAGTGTTACTCATATGCTTCTTTAAGCAAGTGTGTCTTAAAGTGGGTCTTAAAGGTGGATAGAGAGGGTGTTAGTCGGGTATTGAAGGGAAGGGCATTCCAGAGGTGCAGGGCAGTCAGTGAGAAAGGTTTAAGGCGGGAGAGGGCTTTAGATACAAAGGGGGTAGAATGAACACATCCTTGAGAAGAACGCAAGAGTCAGGATGGTGCAAGCCGTTGTAATGATGTATATGCATTTATAAACCAGTAAAGCATTTGCACGAGACAAACTTTTAAATTACAAGCAACAGGCATGTTGTGGAGCACTTCTTCTTTCTGGTTGTACCACAATTCCACAAATGATGAGGCTGCGCTCGTCTGTCCACTTTCAAATGTCTGTCAGGGCTTCTTCCTCCCGCAGCTCCTCCACTCTCCGGTGATCAGCCAGGACAATAGTCATCCAAAAAATACAAAACAGTAGGAGCGCAGAGAGGGCAAGATGTAAGACAATAATCCACTTTTATTGACACACTGAACACTTAACTTACAATCAAGTGCTGCTGCATACACAATAAGGATCCCACACCTGTCCATCACTCCCACCGTCCCAGCCACTACACAGATCTCCTCCCTATGCACCGCGGGTCACCGCCGGATACAGAAACCGGAAGTCAACCCACTGGTTGACTGGAGGATAGGCGGGATGTCTCGCGAGAGTGCAAGGCTTAGCTATGGCCGAGCACTTAATGCGTGACGTCTAAGGGGGCCGTCTGGGTTAGGGATTCCTCTGTCGAACAGTTATCACACTCTGTATGAGACGTGTGAACCTGTAAGTATAGCAGACCCTCTACGCGTTTCACGCTCATTAGCACTTCATCAGGAGTTGATGGGGCATGTCGGGAGGTAGCCTTATATAGGCTAACACCCCCTAATTATTCCTAATGTAGAAAACATGTATAAACATGCTTAAAACATATTCTAATGGTAATACAACACTAAAAACATGCTCATCACATGCTTAAACCTATTAAAACACTCTAAAAATACTCTAAAATATTAACAAATACAATAGAACCATTTTAAAATACATTAACAATTAAAACATAAAGAAAAATTCATTATGAAAATCTCATGGTAAATGCAATCCTACTTGAAACACATCTGCACATTCATTAAAGGTAGCTAGTCCTTACTACCTCATCCTATTTATAATCATCCAACCCATTTAGTTATCCTCAAGGAATATATATTTTTTGTGTTGTTTTTATTCTCTATATTCCACACATTTCCCCTGACTATTAAGAGGGTTTACATGATTACCAATAAAGAATATATATATATATATATATATATATATATAATATATCAAAGCACCTTACCAGGCAGACCAGGAGATCCATGTAACACAAAATAAGGAAAAGACAGCACTCAGGGTAATATCACAAGTAGAATTGTATTCAAAAGCAGACACAGTCACCGACGTTTCGGTCCTAGGGACAGGACCTTTATCAAGGGAGTACTCACGGTGCAGTGACTCCCACAACCTATAAATACCCACCTCCAACCAAACAGTTTAATCAATTAATCAACATTAAAAACGCACCACCTGTGCAGCTGTAGCCATCTCCGTCGCGTGAGGGGATGACGTCACTGCAATGCTTCTATCTCCCGCGCGGTCAACAGTAAGGAGCGTCTAGAAACCATGGAAACCCCACACTGGCAGAGCCCTTCTAGTGCGCATGCGTGGCGCACGTGTCCCGGCTGCTAAGCAGTAATAGACACAGTGAGGGAAGAGGGGGGGGGTCACTAGGTGCTCCCTCCACCAGCCGACAAGTGTGGAGGGATAGTCGTCATGAACTACATCGATTACAGAGCTGAGATTGAGAGACAACTCATGGATAACAACTACTATAAAAAATTACAAAAGGATCCTACACCAGTTTATAAGAAAGAAATAGATTCCATCATCAGACTTGGAGTGAATAATTCCTGGATCTCCGAGGAGACTGGCTCCTTTCTGTCCCAGGACTATCCCCTGGTTCCAGTGATTTATCTATTGCCCAAAGTACATAAGTCCATCATAAATCTGCCAGGCAGACCAATTATTGCAGAAAGTGGGTCTCTCTGCCATCCACTCTCTCAATTCGTGGACTTTCTTTTACAACCTATTGTCATGAATATAGCATCATTTGTCAAGGATACAATGGCCTTCATCAACAAACTGGGTACTATTACTTTTGATATCATCGAGATGTTACTGGTGATGCTGGATGTCTCCAGTCTCTACACCAATATCCCACATGGTGAGGGACTGGAGGAAATCCGAGAATACCTCTCGAACCACTCTGATCATGACGGCCCACCTACTGAGTTCGTTCTGCTTTTAATTGAAGTTATTTTGCACAAAAAATTCTTCAGATTTGAACGTGATTTTTACCTTCAACTCACAGGAACAGCCATGGGCTCTAATATGGCCCCTGCTTATGCTAACCTTTTTATGGACAGGTATGAACAAACACATCTGTTGAATGATGCACCCTTTGCTTACAATATTGTCCACTACACCCGCTATATTGATGATATCTTCTTGATATGGGGAGGAAAAGAGGACGAATTATTACAATTCATTTCGTACCTCAACACGATTCCATCCACAATACGCTTTACGGCAAATTACAGCTTGGATAGGATCTCATTTCTTGACATAGTGGTGTACAAAAGTGGCGGATTACCTGCCACAGAGATCTTTCAGAAACCTACTGATAAAAATACCCTGCTCTGTGCAACGAGTAATCATCTGGAATCTCTCAAACGGGGTCTCCCCTACTCCCAGATGCTGAGGGTGAAGCGGATCACCAGCGACCCTAAGCTAGTAGAGCTTGCTGTTGGGAGAAACTGTTTCATTCTATGAACTGTGTTACAATCATATATATTTCCTTTTTTGGGGGGGCTAGTAAATACCGCTTTTTTATCTTATACTGTTTATTGGGAACATCTGGTTATATTCTGAAATGGAGGAAACAATAGAGGAAGATATTGCAGTGGAACATAATGAAACAAACATGACTTATGTGCAAAACTGTGCAGATAATACAGGGCGCAAGAAAAAAGCTGCACATGTATTTGAGAATACTACTTCTAACATCTGTGAGGATGAAACTGATCTAAATCTATATTTTTTTAAATTGGAGAAGGCATTGTCCCTAAATGTTCGTTTATGGTGGGACATTACAACTTTGGACAATTACCTAGTTGTTAAAAGAATACCCAGAGGGCTGCACATTAAAAAAACACCTTCCTTTGTTTTTCCCTCAAAGGAATTTGAAAAAGAATGGATTAACATTCTGAATGAATGCTCAGAGAAACTTATTGAGCTTATTATTAAAACCAAAATTCAAGAAAGGAATGTTGCTCAAAAGAATATTAAAGACCTACAGTCCAATCTAAAAACATATAGGGACATGGGCAACTTTGACAATATGGATAAAAATCTCTCCAAATCCATTAATGACATTGAAGAAACAATCATGACAAAGAAACAGATACAATTTGACAGAGACTGGATTGACTATGAGAAAAACCAAATTTATGTTTGGCAAAAACCACCACCTTTGAGGATGAATTATCAACAAGATCATGCACAGAAGAAGGATGCATATAGGAGACCATCCTATCCTAGAAAATCAACGCCAAAAAAGTCAATACTGAAGAATAGAACATCAGGAACTTCAAGTATGTCAGATGTTTCAGATTTGGAGAATCGTACATCAGCTGTCTCATTTACTACAGATGAAGAAACTGACAGATACAGTGACCGCACAGACGCAGAAGACAGGCGCAGAAAAGACCCTCCACGCTATCAAGAAGCGGCGTCAACATCATATGATCTACGGATCTTAGGGAGTCAAAAAACTCCCAAACAGGACGCGGCGCTCGCCCAAAAGAAGGGCTGCTAAAGAAAAGGAAAATGGATCATTGATCGTGGAGAGCAATGTAGTGAACATTTCAGGGATCGATTTGCCAGAGGGGGAACTGAACATCCTTAACAAAGGCCTCAACTTTGCTATTCAGGACAATTTTGACTTGTTTATCACGGTGATAGATTTGCAAAAATTCATTCGTAAATTATCATTAAAAAAGTTTTTCCATTCCAGGCAGCCTGCCGTGGGCGTTGCACCTCCGTTGGATGCCCCAGACGACCTTGTTCTGGGTCCCCCGACCGATGGGCTCACTGACGGTAGGCTGTCCTTCAGAGAACATCCTGTTATACAGGATATGGAAGATTTATATGCTTAACAAGATAACATAGATATACAAAATATAGGGGTTGAAGATCAATTTATATTTCTGACTAACAGCAAACATACATCTTTCAGGATTAAATCTGTATTTTGTCCGTCATTTGCTAAGGGTCCCCACTTGGAGACATATGAGAGACTAGTGGAAAGAGATCTGCAACTTTTGGCCACAAGCTATAATTTCTCAATTTCAGAACATAATAACTTGTCAAAGGAAGAATACCAACATCTTATCACCCTAAAGAAAAGGGATGATATAATAATAAAAAATGCCGACAAAGGGGGAGCTGTAGTGGTTCTTAATTTTAAAATGTACCACACTGAGGCCCTAAGACAGCTTAACAACACTGAGGCGTATTGCAAACTCACTACAGACCCCACACAGATGTACCTCAAAGAAATTGAGAAACTTATAGATCTGGGTAGGAAGTTGCGAGTTTTATCCAAACAAGAAGCAGATTTTCTTTTCAATCCTTTTCCCACCATACCTATATTTCACCATCTCCCAAAGATTCATAAGTCACTTATATGCCCTCCGAGTCGTCCAATTATATCTAGTATTGGATCTTTGGGAGATGGTGTATCTAGGTATGTGGATTTCTTTTTGCAGCCATTAGTCAGAAAACTTCCCTCATTTTTGAGGGACTCTTTTGACTTGCTTACAGACATTGGACAGATCACATGGTGTCACTCTTTTTTTTGGGTAACACTAGATGTGACTTCACTCTATATCATTATTGAACACTCTATGAGTATAAAAGCGGTTAGTCACTTTCTTAATTTATCTAATCTTCACTTGGCACAAAACACGTTTATTTTGGATTGTGTTATGTTTTTGTTGCAACACAATTATTTTTCTTTCAATGACCAATATTATTTACAGACACAGGGTACTGCTATGGGCACGTCATTCGCACCTTCTTACGCTAATTTATTTATGGGTCTATGGGAAACAATTCACATTTTAGGGGATAATAATCCTTACAGAAAGCACATTAAATTTTATCGTCGCTACATTGACGACCTACTTCTTATTTGGTGTGGGGATTCACAGACTCTTTCACTATTCCTTGACTATATCAATGCCAATGACTGTAATCTCAAGTTTACATCTACTACTCATGACCATCACATTGATTTTTTAGATCTGCATTTATACGTTGATACTAGATTACAAATACAAACTGACGTATATAGAAAGGAGAATTCTCGCAACTCCCTATTGAGAGCCAATAGTGCACACCCGAGACCACTGCTCAATGGTCAGTTCTTACGACTCAGAAGGATTTGTTCAACAGAAGAATCTTTCAATATTCAAGCCGAGAATCTTAAACTAAGATTTAAAACTCGTGGATACTCAGACAGTGTTCTGGATGATGCACTCTGCAATGCAAAACGTCTTAAAATGTAAGGAGGCAGGAGTCACGCCGCCTACGGCGTGCTCCTCACTCACCCGCGGCTCTGTCTGGGGCTCCCGCGGCTCACATGGATGTCTCCCTCATGGCGCCGAGCTCCGTTCCTCTCATACGCGCGCGCGCACGTCAGGTCTCCTCTTCTGCCCTCGGTTCAGGGCGTGGGACCGCGCACGCATCCACAGGCGCTGCCACACGGAGGCGCGGCCACACAGGGGTGCACCAACCTTTTAAAGATACAGTACACTTTTCCAATGCCACAATACAATTCACCAATTCTTCTAGGATTTATAACTCCTCCTCCAGGAACTCATTTAGACTATCCCTGTCTCAGCCTGGCCCATTCACACACCCCCATCTTGCTACTCGGCCATTGGTTCCTCGTACCTACATATACCCTCCAGTTTCATTAACTCGTCGGCTGAGCATAGAACCAGTTGTTCTCATCACTCTCTGCCTCTCTAGTTCTGTTTCACAGATTTCCTCGTGTACCGGACCGGCTTCTGCTACGTCTTCCTGCACCTCTGGCATCCCGAACTCGGCATACGGCATCACGACTCTCCTCATCTCTGGCATCCTGATTCTGGCTTACGGTAAACGACAACGTCTCTCTCTCTAACCCTGGACTTGGCTACCGCACCCTCTACCATCCGTACCTCTCCTACCCCGATCCCGGAATCCCAGACCACTCTTCAATCAAGACGTGCCCTCGTGGCTGTGGGTGGCGTAATAACATTTCCCACCTCAGCACCGCGGTCCCGTCTCGTTTGTGGTGAGCAATCCTGACATAAAAGAGCAGATCTCTTAGATAGATCTAGAAATAAAGAAAGAACGAATAAGAGTTATGAAAAAGAGACACCTCTATTTATCACGACCTACTCTAGACAAGATGGTACCATCAAATCCATTCTAAATAAACACTGGGGGATACTTAGATTGGACAAAGATCTAGACGAATACACTAAATCCAATCCCAGAGTAGTGTACAAAAAAGCGAAGACATTAGGTACCCATCTTTCACCGAGTATGTTTAAAACCAAAAATACTACAAAAAGTACCATTCCCAATGGGTTCTATAAATGTGGATCCTGTAAACTCTGCAAACATGCCTTACCAATTAAATCCATCAAAAGTGTACACACGGGTCAAAAATATAAGATTAAGTCCTTTTTGACTTGTAATAACAAATGTGTGGTGTACATCCTGAGGTGTCCATGTGGTTGCAGCTACATAGGAAGAACTATTAGACCTTTGAAAATTAGGTTCAGTGAACATATCAGGACCATAAGGAATAAGGATGACAAATTTCCAGTTGCTAGACATTTTAATCATTGTTTAATGGGTTCAATAGATCACTTAACGTTCAGTGCTATTGAACATATCCCGAATCATCCAAGAGGTGGAGATAGAGAATCTCTTCTCAACTGTCGGGAAATGCATTAGATTTATACCCTTGGGACTTTGATGCCCAAGGGTATGAACATTGACTGGGAATTGAAACATTTCCTCAAATGAACTTCTTATGATATGTGATAATACTTAATATGACATTGTTCATGTTCCTTTCTCTCCCTTTTACCTTTCCCTTCCCCTCCCCCCCCCCCCCCCCCCCCCCCCCCCCCCCCCCCCCCCCCCCCAACCCCCCCCCCCCTTTCCTTTTCCCATTCTTTCCCACTCATTGTTGGGATATTGATATTAATTGGTTCATTTTATGATACACATACATTGTTTCTTTTCTGTATGACTATACTTATCATATGAATGGTTTATGGTTGAACTTAAGATAATTATGAATTATTCCTGAGAATCACTTATCGATATATTATAATCTCAAATTATATATTTTTTTTCCCGTAGACTTAATGAATATACATATATCTACTGCATCTTCCCCTGCTATATACATCAGGCTATATTATGTGTCCTGGAAGATCCATATTACTATATGTATACAGTATACAGATACATCAGAATTATTAAGATTATCCATCCTACCAGATCAGTTTATTAGATTGCTTTTAATATGTTGTTTATGTCTTGTTTTTAACAGCTAATTTTGTCCATTCAGTGCATGCTGTTGTATCTCAGCATACACGGGCTGTGCTTCTGATTTAGGACGCCTCCCTCCCTCCCTGGCTTGAACGCGTCATCACCTAGGCACTGATTCCATTGGTATAGGGTCTGAGCAAATCGGATCGTAGTCTGACGATTTCGCGCTACCAATTATGTACGTCATGAATCAGCTGGAAGTGGAGTGACTCCTATATCAGCTGCTGCAGACGCAGTCTGTAAAACATTCTCTTTGACAAAGGGCGATGGCCCGAAACGCGTAAGAGGCTTTTACATCCCATGCCATGATGTCTACCATGGAATAAAGGGTTTTTATCTATATATCGGTATCTAGCCCATTTATTTTGGCTTGCTGTGCTCCGTTCTCCGCGAGGAACTACATGCTGTACACCGTCCACGTGATGCATGCCGTGGGATCCACCGGACAGGAAAACTCTCCTACGTGAGTACCCCAGTTCATTCACTATGGCTGGGTGTCTACAAATATAAGTGTCTTTCTCCAGGGGGACATTATTATTGTGATATTGAGTAGTTAGAGATTTCTTTACTGACTTTACCTTTTTACACAGGTTCCCCACATTTTTAGGAGTTATTATATTAGACACGGACACATATGTGAACAGAGAGTGGTGGCTATCCCTGCCTGGCTTTATTCATTTATCCATCAGTTATATTCTAGATCATTATCTAGCAATACCCCACAGCTTAGCACGGATTTCTAGGAACCCTGCGTCCTAGTATCTTTTGGCTAAGCTAGTAGAGCATGCATTATGCAAAATGGCTAAGAGGTTCCTCGATAGGAGATATTCTAAAACAGAAGTAGATGTGGCTCTTACCAAAGCCCGGGCTGTGGATAGGAAATCCCTCCTTACCCCGCACGCAGCTGAAATGGAGGCCAAATGTATCAACATTAGCAGCACCTACACAACAGCTTCCAATTTAATCAAACATAGTATCAAAAAGAATTGGAACATTCTGGGCAATGATCCCAAAATAGGCAGCGTTTGCCAGGTACCACCAAGGATGTGCTACCGTCGGGTAGGAACCTGAGGGACTTCCTGGTACAGGCTGACCCGTCTACCAAATACTGTATGCACCTGCAACTACATGGCTACAAAAGAAGCCTTGTGTATATAAATGCCATGGATGCATTAATTGTGTTTTTTTACAGACTGGCCAATCCTATGCCCATCCCATGTGTATTGCATAATGGGAAACCCATACACATTAAGATGTCCATGAACTTTGAGACTCGGTTCGTTGTTTACTTCATCAGATGCCCATGTGGGCTTTTCTACATAGGCCAAACTAGCCGTATGTTCAAAGAACGCATGGCTGTCCACAGATCCACCATTAGAAAAGCGTTAATGGACAATAACACAGAGGAGGATTATAAACTGCTTCCAGTGGCTAGACACTTCAGACAGCAGAAACACAGTCTGTCAACACTGAGATGTATGCCCATCCTACAAGCCATCACCTCTACCCATGGTGGGGACCGGAATAGGCTCCTGCTGCAGCTGGAGGCTAAAATGATTCATGATCTAAAAACTATGTCCCCCTTTGGCCTCAATGAGGACTTCAGACTGGGGTGTTTCATCTAAGTCTATTCATTTATTGCATTGTCTCTCATATGTGCTTACTGTGATGGATTTCGCATCAGTTGACTGTTTTTTTCTATTGCCCTTATCTGCTTGCATTAGTCCTTTCCTTAATTTTATAGGTTACCCTTGATATTGTGTCTTGCATCCCTTTTCTCCACCTCCCTTCCCAGTTGTGTCCTTTTCCCTTGTTTTAACACCGCCCTTCCCACTCCCCTCCCCCTCCTTCCCCCTACCCACCAAGCCCTCCCCTCCCTCCTTCCCTTTTGTTTCTTTGTTCGTTTCCCTCCCCCACTTACAGTAATAGAACAAGGTAAGAATCAAAAATCCAGCCGCTCCATGATACAAAGAGTAGGCACTCACCAGCAAAAAAGAAAGAGAAAGCGCCACAGTAGGCGTGAAAAATGTGGGAGAGTAGTTAGTACTGTCTTTTTTTTTTGTTTTTTATGTAGTCCATTAAAGTATACCTTTTTAACCCCTTTTTTGCTGGTGAGTGTCTACTTTTTGTATCATGAACGGCTGGATTTTTGATTCTTACCTTGTTCTATTGCTGTGAATGAGAATCTGCTTCACCACCGGATGCCTGGAGGTGACGCTTTTGGCAGCATCAGGGCAGCTGCAGCAAGAAAGGATGATCAAGGCGGCGTATCATCGTGAGTAAAGGGTACTCCACGCCGGGCATAACCAGGGTAAGGGGGACGTTAGTGACAGCACCTCACAATTGGTTGTCCCCCTTGTGTCCCCTCCTTGTCACCATTATCTATCTGAACACAGAAAGCTGCAGCCCCTTAATCCTTTATTTTCCGGTGTCAACTCCTATTATCACTTTACCACTGCCTTAAGGCTTTATTTCCAACCTCCTGGAGCTTTGACATGGTTTTTTCTTTGTTCCCCACTTACAGTAGCCAAGATGTACTGTACTCTGTGACATTCACATCCACTTCTGTTGTACTTTGATGCTGCCATGCACAGTTGCCTCTTACTCCTGGCGCTGTTATACAGCCTTCACGGAGCACCTAGTGACCCCCCCCCCTCTTCCCTCACTGTGTCTATTACTGCTTAGCAGCCGGGACACGTGCGCCAACCATGCGCACTAGAAGGGCTCTGTCAGTGTGGGGTTTCCATGGTTTCTAGACGCTCCTTACTGTTGACAGCGCGGGAGATAGACGCATTGCAGTGACGTCATCCCCTCACGCGACGGAGATGGCTGCAGCTGCACAGGTGTGTGCATTTTTAATGTTGATTAATTGATTAAACTGTTTGGTTGGAGGTGGGTATTTATAGGTGGTGGGAGTCACTGCGCCGTGAGCACTCCCTTGATAAAGGTCCTGTCCCTAGGACCGAAACGTCGGTGACTGTGCCTGCTTTTGAATACAATTCTACTTGTGATATTACCCTGAGTGCTGTCTCTTCCTTATTTTGTGTTCCGTGGATCTCCTGTATCTTCTGGTCTGCCTGGTAAGGAGCTTTGCTGTATACCTCATTTATGGGACAAGCACCTATTTACATCAGTATTAGTGTGCCATCTGTTCTCTTACTATATATATATACCATAATACTGAGTTAAGTTATGGTGAGTAAAAAAAGTGACAAAAACCCTCCACAGGAAAGCAAATATGCAAATACAACTGTATGCTCATCTGCATGTCTTAGGCAGGTCTGCAACTGGATAATACTCTATGGGGCATGCGCTTCTGGATAATACTCTATGGCGCATGCCCCATAGAGTATTATCCAGAAGCGCATGCCCCATAGAGTATTATCCAGAAGTGCATGCCCCATAGAGTATTATCCAGAAGCGCATGCCCCATAGAGTATTATCCAGAAGTGCATGCCCCACAGAGTACTATCCAGAAGTGCATGCCCCACAGAGTACTATCCAGAAGTGCATGCCCCACAGAGTATTATCCAGAAGTGCATGCCCCACAGAGTATTATCCAGAAGTGCATGCCCCACAGAGTATTATCCAGATGTGCATGCCCCATAGAGTATTATCCAGAAGTGCATGCCCCACAGAGTATTATCCAGAAGTGCATGCCCCACAGAGTATTATCCAGATGTGCATGCCCCATAGAGTATTATCCAGAAGTGCATGCCCCACAGAGTATTATCCAGAAGTGCATGCCCCACAGAGTATTATCCAGATGTGCATGCCCCATAGAGTATTATCCAGAAGTGCATGCCCCACAGAGTATTATCCAGAAGCGCATGCCCCACAGAGTATTATCCAGAAGCGCATGCCCCAGAGTATTATCCAGAAGTGCATGCCCCACAGAGTATTATCCAGAAGCGCATGCCCCAGAGTATTATCCAGAAGTGTATGCCCCAGAGTATTATCCAGATGTGCATGCCCCACAGAGTATTATCCAGAAGCGCATGCCCCACAGAGTATTATCCAGAAGCGCATGCCCCAGAGTATTATCCAGAAGTGCCTGCCCCATAGAGTATTATCCAGAAGCGCATGCCCCGTAGAGTATTATCCAGAAGCGCATGCCCCACAGAGTATTATCCAGAAGTGCATGCCCCATAGAGTATTATCCAGAAGTGCATGCCCCATAGAGTATTATCCAGAAGTGCATGCCCCACAGAGTATTATTCAGAAGTGCATGCCCCAGAGTATTATCGTTTCAATACATGTACTAGGTGGGAGTAACCTTAAAAATGCCACTCACAAACATTCGTGGTAAAACGCAGTGTGGAAAGACCTGATAAAAGGTGGGACTCTGCTCAGCTGTAATCAGAGAGCCACGCCGGAGACAAGATGGATTACCTCGCGCCGCAGCCTCGGGACGACCTTCATCAGGCTCAGTTTAGATGTAGAGAGAATGTTCCAGGGGCGCCGGCGCCGCCGCAGGGAAAATCCTTACCCGGCGTTCAGTAGCAGGTCTAGAAACCGGCAAACAGCTGAGAGAGGGAGTCCCAAGTTTCGCCCACGATCGGGGGACGGGGCTAAGCACGGTGCGTCTGGATGATGTAACTGCTGGAACCTCCAATAGCAAAGGCCCTACGCGTTTCGTCACATATTAAGCGACTTCCTCAGGGGTATATGGCCTCTGTTCCCTATCTTCGGGTGCTCTATAGGACATAGCCTTCCTTGTGCATAAGAGCACAGTGTTTCTTGGGGTCGTCTTTCATGGGCACTATCTTAGTGGGGTACTTTCCCGGGCTGTAACACAATAACCAGGGACAGGTCAAATATAATTCTCTTACCTATACACATAAACTTATATACATATCTACAGTGAGGCTCCTCCACTCCTAACTCCCAGGTGTCCAGTATTGAACCGTACTGTCCTGGACACTCTGTCCAGTAAAACATTAGAGGTAATACTGGACATGTATGTATATACCGGTATTACCTCCCTGGACATAGTAACCTGATCGGCTTGGGGGGCTATGGGATTTCCCTCAGCAGGGAGAGAGCAGGGCTGTTGCTAGGAGGCTGGGCAGCTTCCTACATCCTGATTGGCTGCTGCTAGGTAATGCAGCCAAACAGGAGAAGGTGTCAGGAGCCTAGGGGTGGGGCCAAGGAAAGGAGGAAACAGCATAGAGCAGAGAGAGGTGAGGGGTGTTTGCGAGTGTATCTCTCGAGCGTCTCACACCTTTCACCATTGTGTCCAGTAATATTGGAGAAGCCACCTGGCAACCCTTCTCTCAGGAACCGGACTTCCAGAACATTCTCCCAAGCATATATACCCCATTGGTGACGTTCTCTTACTAGGCAGAAAGTGGGCATGACCTAGCTTTTGCCAAGTTACCCAGGAACAGCCGTATGGCTGTTAACCCCTCACACAAACTATTTTGCTACACTTACCTATAATGTGCTGCTTCTTTCTTTGCTCTGATCCCTGGGTCTGGGTAAGGTACAACTTTATTTATTTGCTATAATGCGTGCACATGCCAATATATGGCTATGCCTGCTATAGGTGTGCCCACTGCTCTGTTGTGAATATATATGGATATATGCGTGTGTTATTATATTGCTGTGCATGTATAATGTCTCTCTCCTTCTGCCTGTCAGGCCTCTCCTTGATCTTCCTAAAACTCTCTCCTCTCCCTTTCTCTATCTCTACCCACCTTCCTTCCCCCCTTTCTTAGTCTCTCATTCCATTTCTCTCTTTTACTCCCTCTCCTTGTCTCTTTCTCACCCCATTTATCTCTTACTCCCCCCCCCCCTCTCTCTCTCCCCCCTATCTGCCCTGCATTCTATAGGATTTCCTGCCACCTGCAGTATGTATAAGTGTGGTTTTGCATTGTCTTCTCTTCACGTCCGGACTTTAACATCAACAATATCGTTACCCTACAGCTGCAGTGCCACTCATTCCTATCAGTGGCCCTTGAAAGACAGTCCTACTGAATATTGGCTGGTACTATGATATCTTGGCTAGTGCCATGTTACAGTATATAGGCTAGTGCTACGTCATATAGGTTAGTGCTACATCATATAGATTAGTGCTACGTCATATAGGTTAGTGCCACGTCATATAGGGTAGGGTTACGTCATATAGGTTAGTGCTACATCATATAGGTTAGTGCTACGTTATATTGGCTAGTGTCATGTTGTAATGGGCACCATCATGCTATAGTGGCTAGTGTTATATTATATTGTCCAGTATCATGTTACTGTACGTCGGCAAGTGCCTTAATATATTGGCTAGTGCCATGTAATGTAGGCTGCTGTCATTTTATTATGGCTAGTGTAATGTTATAAAGGCTAGTGCCATGTTATACAAGCCAGCATCATGCTATAGTGGCTAGTGTTATTTTATATTGTCTGCTGCCACGTTATATAGGTTAGTGCCCTGTGCTATGGACCAGCATCATGCTTATACTGGCTAATACAATGTCATATTGGCCACTGTCATCCTGCGTTGCTGCAGTATACTGGCCCCTGCCAACCCGTATCCCCCTCACTCTTCTCTCCTCCCTGACCATTAGTGCCACTGGGTGAGGACCTCGCTCACACTCTGCAGGAGTTTGATGATGCTCTGCAGGACTTCGAGAGGGGACCCTGTGACTATGGGGAGCGACTGGAGCAGCTGAAGAGGCGGCAACCAGGGTCATGTGACAGCGGCATCAGCGACTCAGAGAGTAAGGCAACGAGGCATTCAGGAGGAGGGTTACCATGGGTCTAAAAATAGTAAGGCTTTAAGGAGGCGGGTTACCATGTCTACTAGCAATGAGGTCCTCAGGAGGAGAATTAACACGAGTCATAGCAGTGGTGCACTCAGGAAGAGGGTTACCATGAGACTTATTGCAATGAGGTACTCTGGAGGAGGGCTAGGTGCATTCTCTCCGTGGTCCTGGGGCTTATAATCCATTTCTTTTCTCCATTAGGCGGAAGCTCCTCTCAGGGAAGCAGCCTGAGCACCAGCGAGGAGAACCTCAACCATTCAACCACCACCCCAAGCCACCGCCCCAAGGGTGAGTAAGAATCAAACAAGTCACTGTCACTTTGCGCCTTCAAGGGACTGAACCTTTAACCCATTAAACACCTCACTGTCATAAGGTCACTTTGCTTCTACGTGGAACTGACCCTTTAACCCATTAAACACGTCCCTGCCAGTAGGTCACTGTGATCCAGCATGGGACTAACCCTTTCAATTAATTTTTCTTATATTTCTGTAGCAAAACTTGGTGACACGCGAGAGTTGGAGAATTTAATCGCTGACCTGGATAAGGTGCTGGAGGGTGAGTGACCTTCATTTAAGACCCATGTTATCCCTTCATATCATTAGGGTTGCCAGGCGGCTTCTCCAAAAATACTGGACACAATGGTGAAAAGTGAAACGCGCTTGAGACCCCCCGCACACACACACACACACACACCCTCACCTCTCTCCGTTACCTGCTGTTTCCTCCTCTCCATGGCCCTGCCCCGAGGCTCATGGCACCTCCTCCTGATTGGCTGCTGCTGGGTAATGCAGCCAATCAGAATAGAGGAAGCTGCCCAGCCCCCTAGCAACCGCCGTGCTCTCTCCCTGCTCAGGGAAATCTGGCACCTCAAGCCTTTCAGGTCACTATATCCAGAGAGGTAATACTGGTACACACATACATGTCCAGTATTACCCCCAACTTTTTACTGGACAGAGTGCCCAAATACAGGACAGCCCAGTTCAATAACAGACACCTGTCAACCCTACAGTACATATCATACATTAAAAATAATCTGGCATAAACTCATGTTTATTTATTTAACCATTTGTAAAATGTTTTACAAACTATTTTGACTTTAACTCCTCCAAATATATTCCCCCTATAAGAAATCCCATCAACGTCCCTTTTTTACCCTAATCCCAAACTAGAGAGTCCCCCTACATTAGATATGAACCTGTGTTACCCTGCCCCAGATAGCTAGTGGTTATATGGGAATTAGATTGTAAGCTCCTCGGAGCAGGGACTCCTCTTCCTTAATGTTACTTTTATGTCTGAAGCACTTATTCCCATGATCTGTTATTTATATTATCTGTTATTTATATGATTACAACATGTATTACTACTGTGAAGCGCAATGTACATTAATGGTGCTATATAAATAAAGACATACAATACAAATAGTGTTATTCCCCTAACAGCTTGACATAGGATTTTCCCTTGTAGGGCCAATGTGATACAGAGAATAATCTTACTTCCCTTTTATTCTCCTGTAGATCTGTGAAAAGAGAAGTTGTAATTACTAAACGAAAGCAACACATCCTGTTTATTCTCTGACCTAACATAAGTTCCTGTTATGCTTCCTACACGCAGTGCTGTATAATGATGCTGAGTCTCTAAGGCTAATAATAAACACGCTATATAATGATCCCGGATAATTCTAGAGATATACTTGCAGCCTCTGGAAATTGGAATAAATCTGTATTTTTATTGTATATATTGTATCATAATAATGCATATAACATTTTATACAGAATACACATATATATATATATATATATATATCTACTAAAAAAAATAAAGCTTATGCTTCATAGCTAAATTGTGTCTGCATTTGTCCTGAATCATGTGTGTGCGTATATATATATATATATACTGAGTTAAGTTATGGTGAGTAAAAAAAAGTGACAAAAACCCTCCACAGGAAAGCAAATATGCAAATACAACTGTATGCTCATCTGCATGTCTTAGGCAGGTCTGCAAACCCGCCTTTCCCCATTATCACCCAGCATACAGCACTTCCACTGCAGCAAGGGATTCTGGGAAATGACATGCAAATGAGCACACAGTGTCACTTTTTGCCTCAAAAACCATTTTTAACATGGTTCCCTATAATATATACTGTACATATATACACATCTATATATTAACTAGCAACAAGAAATTAATTTGTAACTCAATTAATACCTTATTAAAACAGATTATTTGATATTACGCTCTCTGGTTGTATCACATGACAGCTCCCCCTGCCTCACTTCCAGTGACCCTCTCTCAATGATCTCATTATTTTCCTGCAAGATAGGTTTGACACCTTGATAGAGGCCTATCGTTTATTGCACAACAATGCCTCCTAAACACCCCTTAAACATGATCCGGTTGAACATTACCAACTATTGTTTAGAGAACTTCTTATGGGTGCACAGGGTATTGGCCTCATCAGTCCCTCAGAGTTTAAATATTTATATTTACAGCATCCGAGAACACCTGTCATCTACTACAGTATATCCCAAAAATTCACAAAAAACTCTAGACAATCCTCCTGGCAGACCAATAGTCTCGGGGGTGGACTCTATGACATCAAATGTGTCCCACACATCAAATGTAGACCACTATCTAAAACCGCATGTGGTCAAACTAAGATCTTATTTGAGGGACATTTTGCATGTTGTTGACTCCACCTCCGAGATTATTTGGAAAAACACCTACCTTTGGGCTACATGTGACGTGGCTTCACTCTATACGTGTGCTAAACATCACAAGGGTATAGGTGCAGTCAGACCCTTCTTGGAAATGGACATTACATTATGTGCTACCCAGAGTGAGTTTCTTCTTTCCAGTATATAATTTATACTGGAAAATAATTTATTTTTTTATTTTTTTACAGACTTGTGGTACGGCCATGTTTGGGGAGGTGCTCGGCTGGGGGTGGGTTTGGTGTTCTATGGCCAGTACGTAGATGATCTGATCATTGTGTGGGCTGTGGATCAAGAGGAATTCCACAATTCTGTCCACATTCAGCAACAATGATATGGATCTCAAATTCACTTATCATATTGACCCTTACAAAATGTTTTTTTGGATTGGGAACTCTTGGTGTATGATGATGGTAAAATCTGCACAAAAATGTATTTTAAACCTGTGTCCACCAATGGGTAAATACACTCATGTAGCAATCACTACAGGAGATGGTTGGAAAACTTTCCAAGAAGTCAGTTTCTGAGGATCAGGAGGAATTGTTCGTCAGAGTCTGATTTCAATATCCAGAGTCAACTACTAGATAGTAGGTTTTTGGCTAAAGGATATGGTAGGGGACAGGTACTTGAGACTCTAGAGTCGGTGAAACAAATGGATAAGGTTTGTCTTTTAGAACAATCTCGGAACAAACGGGTGAAACGCTGTGGTACAAATAAGAACGCAAATTTGGTTGATTCATTACATGAATTCCCAAAGTTCACTACAAAGTACAACCCATGTGCACACCTGATTAAAAAAGCTCTAAACAAACATTGGAGAATCTTAACGAGTAACCCCTGTATTGGTTCAAAATTGCCCAAGCAGATTCCAGTGGTTTTTCAAAAGTGCTAGGAATATGAAGACCATCTTGGCGCCCAGTAAATTGAAATCAGTTAATTTATGATTTTTTTATTTATAAAATATTTTACCCGTAAGTAATACATTGAGAGTTACCTCTCGTTTTCATGTATGTCTGGGCACAGAGTTAAGACAAATAAAACATGGCTACAAATACAGTTACATAAATTAACAGGGTATACATTATATACAAGACATTGCATGCACAGTTAAACAAAATATATATTATGGGCGTATGAAAGAGTTACAGACCAGATTAAAATGTGAGACAGCCTTAGATTTTAAAGAACTTCAACTGGTGGTGGATGTGAGAGTCTCCGGTAGGTTATTCCAGTTTTGGGGTGCACGGTAAGAGAAGGAGGAACGGCCGGATACTTTGTTGAGCCTTGGGACCATGAACAGTCTTTTGGAGTCTGATCTCAGATAAGTGCTGCATGTGGTAGGGTTGAGGAGCTTGTTCAGATAGCTGGGTAGCTTGCCCATAAAGAATGTAAAGGCAAGACAGGAAAGGGGAACTTTGCGCCTAAACTCGAGTGATGACCAATCTAGTTCTTTGAGCATTTCGCAGTGATGTGTGTTGTAGTTGCATTGGAGAACAAAACGACAAATTTAATTGTAGAGGGTGTCAAGTTTGCTAAGGTGGATTTGAGGTGCCGAGCCATATACTATGTCTCCATAGTCAATAATTGGCATTAGCATCTGCTGTGCGATACGCTTTCTGACCAGGAGACTTAGGGAGGATTTGTTCCTGTAAAATACCCCTTGTATGGCATAGGTCTTGGTTTTCAGGGTATCAATGTGCATCCCGAACGTTAAGTGGGAGTCAAACCATATGCCCCGGTATTTAAAACTAGTGACAGGGGTTAGGGTGTTAGTGTTAGTTCTAATCTGGAGCTCAGTCGCTGGAAGCTTTAAAAATGTAGTATTGGTCCCAAATACCATTGTTACAGTCTTGTCAGTGTTTAAAAACAGTTTGTTTTGGGAAATCCAGTTTTTGAGTCTCAAAATTCAGACTGAAGTATGTGTTGAAGGTCGGAGAGGCTATGGCTGTGTGCATATATGATTGTGTCATCTGCATACATGTGTATTGAGGCTTCCTTACAAGGTGTGGGAAGATCATTGATGAACACTGAGAAGAGTAGGGGCCCCAGAACAGAGCCTTGCGGGACACCACAGGTGATATCCAGGGGGTTCGAGTTAGAGCCTGAGATGGACACATGTTGGGATCTTCCTGATAGGTAGGACTGAAACCAGTTTAAAGCATGCTTCTCTATTCCAGAGCTCTGGAGTTTGTTAAGCAGGATAGCATGATCAACAGTATCAAAAGCCTTTGCAAAATCTAGGAATACTGTACCAGTGAGTTGTCCTCGTTCCATTCCACACTGGATTTCATTGCAAACTTTAAGCAGGGTAGTTACGGTAGAATGTTTGGGGCGAAAGCCAGATTGGAATTGGCTAGGGAAATTTGTCTTGGAATAGTAATCGCTTAGTTGGGAGTAGACACATTTTTCCATGACTTTGGATAGAATTGGGAGAAGTGAGATTGGCCTGTAGATTGAGACAGTGTTTTTGTCCCCACTTTTGAAGATTGGGACAACTCTGGCAGTAAGTTTTGTCAACTAATCTAGATAAGAGGACGTTTGTGAGTGGTAACCATCAGTGTGGTAGAGGTTGTTGTATTACGTGCAAGCACCTCAAACTAACACAAGATATTGTTTCACATAGTAACTTCTCAGAACATACTGTGATAGGCCATATCGCCGTCTGTCAATCTACATACGTGGTATATGCAATTTCTTGTAGCTGTTGACCACAATATATTGGTAGGTCGATGCATACGTTGGCAACATGGTTTCTTGAACATCGCTAGCAAGTTATAAGAGGCTTCCAGATGCATAGTTTATTTAGACACTTCGTGGAAAAACATCATAAAGATCCAAAGTCAATGACCATCATGGGCTTGGAAGCTGTTTCACCCTCAGTACTGGGGGGAGACCGTTCAAGAGGCTGTGTGCCAAAGAAACTTTTGGATTTACACACTGGACACCTTGTCAACAAAGAGGTTTAATGAGTGTATAGATGCAAGTACCATCGTTTAGACCTTTGCCGGGTCCCTCTGTCTCAGCCTGTAGGTGTCTCATTTGGTAATTTTAGAGCAGCAATTTACTCATTATATTAATTTCAGTTTATTTAGTTTATATACTATGTTTGCTTATCTGGTTTCCATTTGTTTTTTAATATCATTTAATATATATTTATAGTCTAAAAATATCTTTCTAATATGTTTTTTGTTTTATGATATTTACACATTATGAGTTCAACAAATGTATAATATTTCATTCATTTGCATACTTAGTTATCAGTGTACACATTCTGTGTGAGTGAAGTTGTGTTATCCCGGCTCTGGTGTTTTTTTTTACATCTATGTCACAGTTACATGTGGCAGGTTTTCAACCATTTTTTGTTCCTGTCTACTTGGTTTGCACACTTTTTACCCAATAGTCTTCTTACTGAATTGTTTATGCGAAATCTCCTTTAGTGGGCATTTTTCATCTAGTCTCCTTTATATACTTATTCAAGTATAAGATACCTTTTTTTCCGGAGTATTACTCTAGCAGTTCTCATATTTATATTGATATATTTTATATATTTACATTTAATCAGTGTTCATAAATTCATTGGATTTTTAATGTGACTAATCAATTTATGTTGATTCTAAACATGTATTGAGAGCTATTAGTTTTTATTAATGCTAGCTGTGTTCTGGTTTTAATTTTGTATTCATGTTGAGCATTTATAAGGTCCTATGGTTACCACCATAATCTTAATGATTACTGAGTGAATTTCATGGGATCAGTATAAGTAATTAGTATCAGCTGGTTTTCAAGCAATAAGAGTACTGGAGGAACCATGAGCCCCTCAGCTTCTGACAAAGTTGCATAGACGTAGCGAAGCGCATAAGGTGATTCAGTTCCCCAGAGAAGGCATATGCAGGACGGAACGACTGAGTGAGAGCTCAGTCAAGGACTATTCGGTTCATCACTCAGGGACCTTTGGGAAGAAATTGGTGAAACTCCAGGCAGAGTCACCACATGCCGGAGGACTCAGTTTGGTGCATACCTGCACTACTACCGGTTTTCAGCTCATGAGAGAAGCACTCACTGCTGACCAGGTACGTGGAGTATATGCAGCTGAGATGGGGACTGACTATTGAGTATTACACTCATAAATGCAATTTAACATCCGATGTTAATGATTGTAACCATTGTTGTTTTTAAAGTTGTATTAAAATGTTCAAGCAATATTATGCTAGGAGAGTGCATCTCTCTATCTATCCTATCTATCTATCTATCTATCAGATAATGATAAAATCAGTGCATTGTTGCCCGACTTTGCATTGATTTATCGCGCACTAAAACATTTTATCAGTTCTATCATGCTTTAAATCTTAGCGAGCGGCAACTGATAGATAAAATTCAGCCATGAAGAGCTGCATGGAGACGTTGCGTCTCCATGCACGGCACTTACAGGCGATCGTTCAGTTAAAATATTGATTTTTATAATAGTGTACGTCAGCCGGGGGTCTCCTGAGCTGAACCGCATTGATTTCAGCCTCAGGGACCCCTACTTCCCAAGATACAGGCCCCATTGGTTTTAAATCTCCCGTGTCACGTGACCGTGGGATTTAAATCCTGAAGTGTGATACCAGCACCCCATAAGGGGGCCTGTATCTCGGGAAGTAGGGGGTCCCCAAGGCTGAAATCAACATGGTTCACTCAAAAGACCCCCTGCTCCCGCACACTAGTATCAAAACCCAGATAAACTAAAAAAAAAAATGTATTACCGTAGCAGCTATCCGCTATGGTAATGAAGCTACTTCAATTTAATTTTTAATAATAGTGTGCTGGAGCAGGGAGTCTCCTCAGCTGAACAGCATTGATTTGTGCCTCAGGAACCCCGTGCTTCCCCAGTTACAGGCCCCAGTATGGTGTGCCGGTAACTCATCCAGAATTTAAATCCCACGGTCAAGTGACGCGGACAATTTAAAAATGGCGGCGATACCGGCACCCCATACCAGGGCCTGTATCTTGGGAAACAGGGGGTCCCTGAGGCAGAAATAAAAGCGGTTCAGCTCTGGAGACCCCCTGCTCCCACACACTATAATAAAAAAATTAATTAAAGCAGCTTCATTATCTTAGTGGATATGAAATCTTAGATGAAATCTGCAGCCCCCCTACACCATATACACACTGCAGCCACCCTACATGCACTCTTAAGGTCGTCCCCCCCCCCCACTCACAAAGCACACCCTGCACACAGCAGACACACAAACTTTTTTCCTCAGTGTTCTAATGTGCAGAGCTCTCTGCAGGCATGGTTGGGGAGGAGTCAGTGCCTTGCTGGTGTCTCATGTCCAAGAACCTCCCCTGATGAGAGCTGCTCTCACTCTGTGTGTATGAGAACTCAAAGCTGATTGGCTGAAAAACTTGGCAGGGTGCCAACAATTCTGGGCCATTATTGAATGGATATTTTAACCCATCAGAGAGCAGGGATTAAAATAATGCCCTACATTTAACATCTTTAGCCTGTAATTAAGTAATAATCCCCGAAGAACAGGGTATTACTATCCAATAATGCCATGGCAGGAAGTGTTGAAGGCCCGAGGCGAAGCCGATGGTCTTTACCCCAGCCAGGGCATTATTGGCCAGTAATGCACTGTTCTACGGGGATTATTACTATTATAGACTAAATGTAGACTTTTTTCATAAATAATTGACACTTTTGAATAGTTATATAGATTTTTTTATTAAAATAAAATAGTAAATACATTAAAGTACCTCTATATGCACTCACACTGCAGATACAGTATCTATATCTATAGATATAAATACACACGCAGCTGTCCCCCCACTCTAACAAAGTGCACCCACCACACACACAACATCACCCACACCCACACACGACACAACCCGACACACCCACACCACACACACACACCAACACACACACACACACACAACACAACACACACACACACACAGCACACACACACACACACACATTTCCTCCCTCCACATAAACTTCTACATCACCAAAACCTCTATCTCTTACAACACCCCCATTTTACACACAAACACACATTCTGCAGCTACACAAACACAACACACTGCAACTCTACGCACACAATTTTAATCAATCAGTGAGAAGGGATTTCAATAATCACAGAGCACAAAAACCGAATATCAGCTCATAAAGCAGAGTGGTGAATGAACGCAGGTAACACTCTGTATATTATTGATAGCAATGTCCTGTACGTATAAATAGTCGGGGAGAGGGAGAAAAACCATGGGTTAAGCAAGTATTAGAAGCGGGGTACTTACAGAAGGTTGGAATCCCACCAGGCTGTGTGACCCCCTACAAGGCTTCACCTTACCCCCATCTCCTTCCAAATGATGTGGTGTAGAGCCGCGCGCCTCTCAAGGTGTCACCGTCACCACTATTCTGTTCCTCCCGCAACAATAGAGGCCGGTGGTGTCCCTCCGATCGAAGCATAACAGAACAAAAAAATGATCGTTCGACTACCGCCGCTTGCTGTTAGGACAAATTTGGGGAACTCACCAGGGATGAAGAATAAAAAGTCTTTATTAAAAACTACATAAAATGAACAAAACTAAACACACTTCCTCCTCCCATGCGTTTCACGCCCACTATGACGCTTTGTCAAGGAGGGAGGGAGTTTTGTTAATTTTATGTAGTTCATAATAAAGACTTTTTAATCTTCATCCCTGGTGAGTTCCCCAACTTTGTCTTACAGCAAGCGGTAGTCCAATCGATCATTTTTTGTTCCAGGGATTTCAATAATGCCTGGAATGTACCTGCTTTAGCCTATAATAATAATACATTTATTTAATATAGCGATTTTCTCCCAATGGGACTCAAAGTGCTTCACAATTACAGTATAGTGCTCAGTACGCAGCACATAGGAATTTTACAGAAACAAGTAATTGCCCAGATGATCTTACACTGTTGTTTGTGGTGACTGAGGCACAGGGGGATAAAGTGACGCCCAAGGTCAAAAGGAGCTGACACCGAAAATTGAACCATGTTTGTTCCCCTGCTTCAAACTCAGTGTTATTGTTTATAGAATCAGTGTCTTTACTCACTGAGCCACGTCTTCCTATATGATATGATTATAATAAATATATTAAATAACATTTCAATAATCATCATATTATATTTACTACTAGTAGTGATTGGCATTCAGATAGCACCATCTACTCTCTGCTACTAATACACTAGTCACTGTCAATAATCTACAGTTGTTGAACACTGTTAAATTACACTGCTATTAGGTACTGTGTAGAGGTTGGCAAGACATACATTCAGCCCCATCTGACTTCTCTCTGCTAGTATATTAGCCAATAATTTCCTGTTGGTTTAATATTGTTACATTACACTGGTGTAGAGGAAATCATTTGATATACACCATCTACTAGCCAGTAATTTCCAGTTGTTTTGTTAACACAGTTACGTTACATTGATGTTGGGTAAAGTGTTTGGCATACAGAGTACAGGTAACAGCATCTACTCCTTGCTAGTATACTAGGCTAGCCACAAATGTCCTGTTATTTAGCACTGTTACTATACACAGGTGTTGCATAACATGTTCGGCATGCAGATAGCACCCTCTACTCTCTGTTAGTAATACACTAGTCAATAATTTTCAGTTGGTTTAACACCATTACATTATACCAATATTGGATAAGGGGGTTGTAAATACAAATCAAGTTTTTGCAAAATCAAAAACACAGAATATTTTTAGAACCAAAACTAATACACCAGCGCAAGTGCCTACCCTTATCCCGACACGCTTTTCACTGTAGCTTCTTCACGCCGGTTTGCTGATATTATTTACATCTAATAAAAAAAATTGTTTAAACACCAAAAAATGTCAAGATCTACTATTTTATAAACAATTGTAAGGATAACTACTGAATTAAGGAGACTTTATTTCTCCAAGTCCCCTGCTTGTCCCATCTTTACTGTTTATTGACTCTCACACTGAAGTTGTACCTGTGACATGAACAGGTTTTATTTTAAGCTTCATATCATAATGTTGTGCCACTTTATTTTATCCCCGGAAGCAAAGATTTTCAGAGGCCTCCTGCCGTGCTTAGAAAGGTCCAAAAGAACTTAAAAATAGACCAGCAAGGATATTTATGGAAATGCCGTTTCAAGAAGAAAGAAAAACTAATTGGTTTAGAGCTGTGATTGTGATATCTCCCTTATCTACAAGTTTCTGCGTTCTTGCCATCAACTTCTGTGAAAATTTCTTTTTTTTCTATTTTTGCTTAATTGTTCCATAGGTTATGTTATCAAGATTAATAAAAAAAATAAAGGTATCCCAATATATAAACTATGCAGTTAAAAATGGTATCCATAGCTTACTAAATGGGGGATCAATTACAGATGTAACTGCTTTCCCAGATGGATAAAAGGGAAGGGCAGTGAGAACAGCGCTAATGCTAAAAATAAAAATAGTAACACATGGGTGACTAACATAAATTATACACACTTTAAATGTTAAAGTGGGGGCAGCCAAGAAAAGAGGTTCATACAAACCATTACAGACATAAAAACAAAAAAAACGGCGCCTCCAAAAGAAAATATAAATAGCCTGACCAAATATAAAGTCCAATATGGCTGAGATGAAATCCAAAGTAGAATCTTCAATGAAGTCTCATGGAAAGACAGACAAACAAATAAGACAAAAACAGACAAGAAAAAAAGAGAAAAAGATCATAGTGCAACTAAAAACAACTTAAACAAAATATCACTGATATGATTGACAAGAGAATAATTACAAATGTAATGCAAATGAATAAAATATATTAAAAAACAACAAACACTTGAATGTTGGGCTGAAGACACTAATAGAGAAATGACATCCGGTAGGGATAAAATTGAAACCCTACTTACAGCAAAGCTGATAGGTACACGCCCGTAGCAAATGTCCTGGACACAGAACCAAAGCTCTGGTAGGTAGTTGGTGTTAAACAGCCTCCAGAGATCCACGATGCCGGGAACTGCCACTGCTGACACACTCACAGATGTCCTGATGCTGCCGAGGGAATCACCGAAGTACTACACGCAGACCGGAGGTCTCGCGAGGACACGGTGACGTCACCACGCTGCGAACAAGCAGGGAGAGTAACCGGACAAAGACCGGGGTACTCTGAGAGCTCAGGCTAGGTGAAGGGAGGACAGAAGGGCTACCGGGGGAGGATGTCAAAGTCTCAGCCAAATTAAAACCACCCTACGCGTTTCGTGACGTCAGTCACTTCGTCAGGGGCATGATGGGATTGTAAAATGCTAGCATATATATAGCATATATATAGTTTAGTGCTATAGTATAAATATGCTAGCATACTGGCAAATACCCTTAGAGGAAAAGTCCAAGTGCAAAACAGCCTTTGCCACTCCCAAGGGTTTATACCAGTTTGTAACAATGCCATTTGGACTGCATGGAGCCTGAGCCACATTTCAGAGACTTATGGATAAAGTGCTGAGACCCCATAGGGCTTATGCCGCAGCTTACCTAGATGATGTTGTCATTTATAGTAAACACTGGCGGGCCCATCTAAATAGGCTGAAAGCGGTCCTCAAGTTTCTAAGAGAGGCAGGGCTCACAGCCAACCCTAAAAATTGTGCCTTAGGTAAGGCAGAACTAAATTCTTAGGTTATGAAGTGGGAGGTGGAAAAGTAAGGCCACTGGCCGACAAGGTAGCTACCCTGAAAGAAGTTCAGACTCCCTGAACAAAAATGCAGGTATGCCCTCTGTTGGGTTTAGCAGGGTACTATCGGTGGTTCATTCCCAAATACTCGGAAGTTATGGCACCACTAACAGACCTCACAAAAAAGTGTGCCCCTACACAAATGGTATGGTCAAGGAAATGCCAGAGAGCCTTTGAGAAGGCAAAAAGTTGTCCATCAGAGTGTTCCGTCCTTAGAAGCTCAGACTTTAATAGGCCTTTGATAGTGCAGACAGATGCATCAGAGATAGGGCTAGTGGCAGGGCTGTTACAACAGTTTGAGGGGGTAGAACATCCGATCCTTTTTCTGAGTAGAAAATTGTTCCTGAGGGAAAAAAAACTACTCAGTGTTTCAGGAGTGCCTCACAGTAAAGTGGGCAATCGAGGCCTTAAGGCATTACATGGCAGGAGTCCATTTTACCTTGGTGACAGACCATGCCCCATTAAAGTGGTTACATTCAATGAAAGATTCCAATGCTAGGTTGACAGGTTGTATATGCCCCTCCAACCCTTCTCGTTCGGGATTCAGCACAGACTTTGATAAGAAAATGCAAACGCTGATTTCTTCTCTAGCGAAGGGGTGGATGGTCGGGCTTCATCCGTGCATGGCCACAGCCACACCATAACAGGGGAGGAATGTGACAGGGTGAATAGAAAACACCAGTCCTACGTTTGGCAGACCTATGTGTAGGTCTGCAGTGTAGCCATGACCGGGTTAATTTCAGCTGGGAAAAGGTTTGGTTAATTGGTCAGGTCCCAGCTGCCTCGTTAAGGGGTTTTAAAAACCAGGCTGCTCACACATACCTGGGTCTGTTTCAACCAGTGAGACACACTGGAATGCCAGAGGAAAAACTTCTTGCTGAAAGGTCTGTCTTTTCCTGTACCATATCTTTGCTTATTTGATACTCTTTGGGCTTTAAACAGCCCTTGTTGGGAAAAGGGCAAATCCCTGATCAGGACTTATCTTTCTATTTGTTTATTTTTCCTGAAAATAAGTTGTATTATTTTTGTATGCCATATTTTTGAGACTAAATAAACCAGCCAATTCAGAAACTCACATGTTTTTGCATTGTCCCTGCAACACCGCTACATCTGTAAATGTAGGTAGGCAATTTATGCTGATTTTCTTTCCCCTCATAACTATGGAGATAGATAGTAATTAACAATACCACTTGTGGTGCATTTGCATGTCCCAGACAGGTCTGCAACCCAGTATTTCCCCATTATTGCTTAGCAAATAGTGCTCCTATGAGCTTATGCCTGCCGTATTACACAGCTTTTCAGCACAGCCTGGGTTTAAGAAGTAGATAGTATAATTTGTTGGACTGTCCACACGGGTATTCTGAGCAGGGTTTTATTCTTATCAAAATTCAGTTTTGTTACTGCCTCACAGTTTTTGAAGTGAAACTTCTTTGCTGGCATCTACAGAGTTTTGATGGGAAAAATCTTGAAAAACCGTAACGGAAGTGACAAGGTCCGTCGGGCATGCGCAGAACAGGCTGTGGGACACGGCACCATGCGCGGAAGGGTCCACGGTACTCGACACATGCACAGAAGGAAACACACACACACAACTAGAGGAATTACAAGTGAGTGTAAATATAGAAGTGCATATAGCAAATGTACCATTTATTATTAAAAAAAAAAAAAAGCAGAAGTGGAAAACATGCAAAGTGTGTAAACATATAACACATGAATTGTGTATACTGTAGATTAATATAAAATAGTAACCAGGGCCGCCAAGAGGGGGGGACAAAGGATACTGGCACCCCGGGCCCGTGAGTCAGGGGGGCACAGCCGCCCGGGCCCCCTGCATGGCCGGGCGCCAGTTAAACTAATTTTTAAAAAAATGTGCCGGGTCTCCCTATTGGCAGTGCCGGAAGTCAGCTGCTGGATAAGCTTCCGGCACGCCGGCGTGAGAGGGAGGCCCGGCTCGTGAGGGAGCAGCCTCATGGGACAGGTCCTCTCTCTCCTCCTCTCTCTTCCCCCCGCCCCTCCTCCCTGCAGCACCAGGCCCTCCCCAGCCTCATGCAGCTGGCTCCTCACACCCCCTCCCCTCCACCCCTACCGGCATCACCCTTCCCTCCCCACCCCTACCGGCATCTACTGGACCCTGCCTGATCATCCACAAGGTAAGTCTTTTTTTTAATATGTATTGGGGGGGCTTGGGGGAATTTTTATAGGTATTGGGGTGTCTTGGGGGAATTTGTATATGTATTGGGGGGCTTGGGGGAAATTTTATATGTATGGGGGGCTTGGGGGAATTTTTATTTCTATTGGGGTGCAAGGGGAGGTTTTTATCTCTGTGTGTGTGTGTGTGTGTGTGTGGTTGGTATGTTGCTCGCTGTGGAGTTATTCTTGTGCTTTTTTCTGTGTTGTGGTGTGTTTGCTGTGTGGGTCGTGTGTCGTGTGTGCTCGGGTTGCTGTTGGGGTTTTGTGTGCCGATTTTTTCTTCTGATGATTGTTGCTGTGTCCCTCGCTCTCTTTGGTGTGGTGTGTTTTCCGTTTCTCCGTCCATCTGTCATCGTGCGCTCTGGTGTGTGTGTGTGTGTGTTGTGTTTGCGGCGGGGGCCGAATCGCGTTTTTACCTGCCCTCCCGTGCTGCTGGCGCCGCCCCGCATCAGTTGCAGGCCATTACGAGTCATCACACCCCTGCCTCCCTCCTGGACCTATCCCTGCGTTCTCTCAGACAGGCCTCTGCTCCTCCCCTTGCCTCCATTGGTCCTTCCTCCTTTATTACCCATGTCTTCCCGCTCCATCGTCGCTCAGCATAGCCTCTCCTTTCATAGCTCCTTTGTGCAGTAACTTGTGCTTATCTCTCTGTTCCAGCTCCCTGTTCCTGACCCTGTCTCTGTTTGGATTTCCCTGGTTTGATCTCGGCTTGGTTTTACTACGTGTACCTCTCTACTCCTGGACTCTGCTCTGGACATCACTATGCTGCTCTCTCCTGCCCCTGACCCTTGGCTCTTGGACATTAACCCTCCGACTTCTGACACCCCGGACTCTGCAAGTATACAGTTAACCCTTTTCTCACCAGGCCCGGCAATGCAACTACCACACTCCGGGCACGCCCTCACTGCTGTGGGTGTGTGTTATACTCTTACCCACCTCAGTACTGGGGACTGGTCAGGTCTGCGGGCATACAGGCTTTACACAGAGGAGAAAAATACATGCGAGGCGGGAGAGTGAGATGGGGTGAGACAGAAGGGAGAGAAATACATGGGAAGGGGGAGAAAGAGAGGGGCTCGTGAGGTGTGAAATGGGTGGGGGGGGGGCGGGCAATACTGCCGATACGGGGGGGGCCTGCTTAAAATGTTTGTCCCGCGCCCCATGATTTCTGTTGGCGGCCCTGATAGTAACTAATGATTTAAAAAAATAAGAGGGGGTGTGTGCCAATTCCGCACATTCTAAGTCAAACTTCTTTGCGTTTTGTCACTGAAATTGTGTTTTGATTTGTCTAATTTTCATTGAATTAAAGACTTTTGAGAGTAACGGCATTTACATACTTTAAAATCCAAAATATACGTATCTTACTTTAGTTATCATAAGTCAATTATATCATGTATTCTACGTGATTGTATGGAAATTTCAACAAAAATATATTAAATAAATTATACTTTCAAATCTCTTTCATTGAATTAAAAAAATCACCATCGCAAATAGAATTTCTGTGACAAAACAAAGAAGTTTCACTTACAATGTGCTTGAACAGCTGACACAACTTTTTTAATTTAGAAATTCAGATATTTGCTACAGTTTCTGCAAAGATTATTATGCAAAAATGTTCACCATTTTATGTATGTATACTGATGTGGGACATGTTACTATAAAAAAAACAAGTAAGTTGTATTCAGGGGTACTTCACTCAATAATATACAAATGGAATTGACCTTAAGAAGAAACAAAATAACAACATATAACTGAGAATGATTGAAAGATCCTTGTCCGGTATTTTTTTGCACAAATTGAAGCAACCCAGCCTGCATTGATATATGAATAATGTAACCATGCATACTGACAGATTTGACAACATTTATCAGACAGGAGTATGCTGGCAGGAACTATAAGATTTCAAGTGCTGCATGATGTATTGCCGGTCCATTAAAGTCTTTTACACTTTTATTAAAGAGGCTCAACCTGATGATAATTATCTAGTCAAAATGCCTCCCAGAAAAAAACAGATATAAAACTAAATTATTTTCGAAGACAAAATTATATATTTTTAAATTTGGCATTTTGATATTGTCATTTAATATTTACTGTTTGTATATATTTATAAAATTACTGAAAATCAATAAACTATTTTGAAAGGGGAAAAAAAGCACTTTGCCATGAGGATGGAGCTGACACGACACTCAATTTGAACTAACAGAGGAGAAGAGAATAAAAAAAAAATATATGTATCATTACCTCCCTGTTTTACAGAACACTAGGATTTATTGATATTAGGGATGCACTAACATATACAGCTCAACCCCATTATAGCGCGATCTGCTACAATGTGGGCTGAGCGTGGCTCCCGATTTAGAACATCTCAAAATTAATTTTTTCCAAAAAAAAATCCCACATTTTTTTTCCCCCCAAAACTTTATTGCGAACAAACGGGCACACACTTACTTACTTACTTACTTACTTACTTGAATATTCTATGAACCCACCTGGCCCATGTTGGAGGAGAATTCTGCTCCATTCATTTAATTAGTACCTAGTTCCTACTCAGCAGGAGAAGACATCTGCTGAGCATATTAACTACTGTAGGTGTCAGGGTTAATTCTAAATGTAAGGATAAAACAAAAACAGATAGAGTGCGCAAATTATTATTTCTATTGTTTAAACCCTTCACCACCGTTGTGTTAATTTTATAACATAATACAACCTCTAAATCGATGGGTGATCTGCAGCTATGTGAACAGGGGTAAAACCCCTAGGCAACTGAAACACAAAAAGACAAGAGCGCAAACGCACATAGTGAAGTTTGTAAAAATATGAGTGTATAATTGTTTAGGGTATAATATCTGCGTACATCAGATTAGATGGTATAAAGCATTTCATGTACAATACATGAGTTTACCAAGCCGCACTGCCACCTCCAGGTCTCAGGAGTTCTCCTTTACAGCATCCAGGGCAAGCTGCCACGATTGAATTACAGCTCCTCCACTGCAGTGCTGTATCTTTGGCGTTCTCCTTCCCCAATCGCTGCCGTCACCACCGCTTAGTCCTTGGATCAGCCTCCGACTGCCACTGCACCTCAGGGCACCATGTTGGTAGGTCACGTGTCCCGCGGAGTTTTGCGACCGGCCGCAAAGCGAGGTTGGAACGTAAAGCGTGATGGTAGCTTTACTACAGTTTGCCGAGATCATCTTTTTGCACAGATACAGTCCAATGTATATATACCACGCAGAGTGTGGATATAAAGTTCTGGGACCTCTAAAATCTTATCCAACGCGTTTCGAAGCATAAGCTTCTTCTTCAGGGATAAATTGAACTGTTTTAGGAACATATTTATACCCTTAGACCGCCACTGATTGGTCAAAATCAGAGGTATCTACACCAATCTGATCCTTACTAGGCATCATCCCACAGGTGTGGGTGTTTGAAGTACTTACTTCTTAATGTGCTCTAGTGGATTAACCTTTTCAGTGCTGGTCCAGGGGTATGGTTAAAACACAATACATTTTTTATTATATAATTTCAACTTAAAAACACTTTGATAAAAATGCCAATGATTGTGAATATTTCAAAGGCTCTGAAATAAAACAAACAAGTGTTAATAACACATACAAAAGTTAATGCTTTATATTTAATATGAATGGGTATCATAGATGTTGTCCAGATCTTATGCATAGGGCCAAGTACTAAGCTAATAGGAAACGCATAACTATATGGGGCCTATTTGTGCATATTGTTTAATATAGACACCATAGGTCTATGTTCTCATTTAGACCTTTAGGACCTAAAGACTTCAATTGGTGGATCCAATAAGTTTCTTGGACAGATATATCTTTTATTCTGTCGCCTCCACGTCTATTTTGGGGAATGGTTTTAATCCCTTTGAAGGTCAGGGTTGAGGGGTCTTTGTTGTGGTGGGTTGAGAAATGACGACTTACACTATGAGTCTGTAGTGCATGTTTAATATTTCTCACGTGCTCTTGGATACGTGTTTTCAGACAACGTTTTGTGCGGCCTACATATTGCAGGCCGCAGGGGCATTCTAATAGGTACACTAAGAATCTTGTATTACAATTGATAAATTCAGTAATATTATACACTTTATGATCTATATTTGATCTAAATGTTTTTCGTTCGGCATGTAGGAGTTTGCATATGCAACATCTCCCACATGGGAAGTTCCCTACTATGTTATTACTCATCCAGGATTGGGCACCTCTATTTGTTACAGTTTTCCCAATGTCACTCGGGACAGTTTATTCCGATCAACTAAAACCTTCTTTAAAAAGGTAGATACGAACAATCTCTTACTGGCCTCCAGTAATCATAAAAGAACTTGGATTAGCAACATACCTGGAGGTCAGTTTATGAGAATAAAGAGAAACTGCAGCAATGAGGCAGACTTTGAATTACAAGCCCAATTTCTGTTCTTAAGATTCTTAGAAAGAGGATATAACTATAAACAACTTATGCTTGAACTAGAAAAGTTTAGAAAAATAGATCGGAATAAACTGTTGACACAAAAAAAGAAAAATCCTTTAAATGTTGATGAAGACCGGATAGAAGTTCCATTCATTACTAACTATAATTCTATGCACAGACAAATAGAAGGAGTCATAAAAAAGCATTGGGGGATTATATCTACAGACCCCGTTCTTAGTGGATACATAAACACATCTCCCAAGTTTATTTACAGGAAGGCACGCAGCTTAAAAGACACATTAGTCCCGAGTGACATTGGGAAAACTGTAACAAATAGAGGTGCCCAATCCTGGATGAGTAATAACATAGTAGGGAACTTCCCATGTGGGAGATGTTGCATATGCAAACTCCTACATGCCGAACGAAAAACATTTAGATCAAATATAGATCATAAAGTGTATAATATTACTGAATTTATCAATTGTAATACAAGATTCTTAGTGTACCTATTAGAATGCCCCTGCGGCCTGCAATATGTAGGCCGCACAAAACGTTGTCTGAAAACACGTATCCAAGAGCACGTGAGAAATATTAAACATGCACTACAGACTCATAGTGTAAGTCGTCATTTCTCAACCCACCACAACAAAGACCCCTCAACCCTGACCTTCAAAGGGATTAAAACCATTCCCCAAAATAGACGTGGAGGCGACAGAATAAAAGATATATCTGTCCAAGAAACTTATTGGATCCACCAATTGAAGTCTTTAGGTCCTAAAGGTCTAAATGAGAACATAGACCTATGGTGTCTATATTAAACAATATGCACAAATAGGCCCCATATAGTTATGCGTTTCCTATTAGCTTAGTACTTGGCCCTATGCATAAGATCTGGACAACATCTATGATACCCATTCATATTAAATATAAAGCATTAACTTTTGTATGTGTTATTAACACTTGTTTGTTTTATTTCAGAGCCTTTGAAATATTCACAATCATTGGCATTTTTATCAAAGTGTTTTTAAGTTGAAATTATATAATAAAAAATGTATTGTGTTTTAACCATACCCCTGGACCAGCACTGAAAAGGTTAATCCACTAGAGCACATTAAGAAGTAAGTACTTCAAACACCCACACCTGTGGGATGATGCCTAGTAAGGATCAGATTGGTGTAGATACCTCTGATTTTGACCAATCAGTGGCGGTCTAAGGGTATAAATATGTTCCTAAAACAGTTCAATTTATCCCTGAAGAAGAAGCTTATGCTTCGAAACGCGTTGGATAAGATTTTAGAGGTCCCAGAACTTTATATCCACACTCTGCGTGGTATATATACATTGGACTGTATCTGTGCAAAAAGCTGATCTCGGCAAACTGTAGTAAAGCTACCATCACGCTTTACGTTCCAACCTCGCTTTGCGGCCGGTCGCAAAACTCCGCGGGACACGTGACCTACCAACATGGTGCCCTGAGGTGCAGTGGCAGTCGGAGGCTGATCCAAGGACTAAGCGGCGGTGACGGCAGCGATTGGGGAAGGAGAACGCCAAAGATACAGCACTGCAGTGGAGGAGCTGTAATTCAATCGTGGCAGCTTGCCCTGGATGCTGTAAAGGAGAACTCCTGAGACCTGGAGGTGGCAGTGCGGCTTGGTAAACTCATGTATTGCACATGAAATGCTTTATACCATCTAATCTGATGTACGCAGATATTATACCCTAAACAATTATACACTCATATTTTTACAAACTTCACAATGTGCGTTTGCGCTCTTGTCTTTTTGTGTTTCTAAATGTAAGGATATATGGAACTGGACATCTCACAAGCGTTTTGTTTAGAAGAACCGCCGGCACATCCGCCGCCCCTAGGCCCCCCCCCCCCTTTCCTTAACCCCTTTGGTCCCTGATTTTCTCTGCACTGAATGCCATCCTCAGAGTCTGCGCGCAGCAGGCTCTGGTTACAATGAGGCGGTGATGGGCATAGCACTGCTAGTTTGCGCATTACGGTAAATCCGAGGACCAGCGCACAGAGCCGCAGCAGAGCATCCCCAGCACTGGCCCAGAGACATGGAGCAGCCGGAGAGAGCCTGAGCCTCCCGCTCCCCAGAGACATGGAGTGGCCGGAGACCGCTGGGGAGACCGAGCACAAGATAGAGTAGGAAGGAGGGAAGGAGCCAGCAGCAGCGGAGGGAGCAGGTGGAGCGAGGGTGACGGCAGGGACATGAGAGCCGTGCTGCTCTCTGCCTTCTGGGGCTAAACAAGCTGAGGGTCGCCCAGAAAGTGATGCACAAGCCCCAGGAAGAGAAGCTAAAGATCCAGGTGAAAGCCTGGTCCGGTACCCCTTACCAGGGAAAGTATTAGTGCGCGTGTTCCTCACATGCGCTCTCCATCGTGCCGAGTCAGATACTTTTACTGATCGCGGTGGCAATTTTGGTTTTTTTGTTAACGCGATCCCGGTTATAACGTGGTCTCATTCTGTGGCCCCCGAGCACCTTGTTGTAATGGGGCTCAGCTGTAAAAATCATGTTTCGTACTGTATAACATTTTTCTATTAGCAAATGTATATGTGATATGATTTATACATACTGTAATAATGTTGTGGTTTAAACTACGTAAAGCTTTTGGCAAATAAAATGATAGTTGTACATAATTGCATAATTAAGCATGCAAATGACAATTCTAATATTATATCTGTCAATAAGTTTATTCTTGTTTATACATTCACAGATAAGAATAATTTAAAGTATGAATACAAATTTAACTTTAATAGTTATGCTGCATGTTCTGCATTAGGCATGTGACCCGCTCAATTGCTAACATTTTACTGCAGCAGTAGGACAGAGATGGCACACAAAGGAGCCAGCGCGGGTGAGAGGGCACAGAGAATGCACTGTTTTTATGATCTGTCTCCAAAGTTTGTATTTTGACCAAAATTGTAGCAAAAGGTTCACATTGCTTGGAATTTTACAAAATGAGGATTTGGTGCAATAATTCTGCCACAATACTATGAAACTTCACCAGAATTTCACAAAAAAGGCAGTATTGAAAGGGTTTATAAACACAAAAATAGGAGCGCATGAAAAAGAGAACCAGAGAACCGAGATTAATACACAATTCTTTATATTAAAAAACACAGAAAATGCCACAATAAATTGTATTGCAATGAGAGTCTATGACACTACATTCAAGGCGATCTAATAGATCAGAAAACGCCCGTGACACCCACAGAGGGCAGGGTACTAACACCCGATGTACTAAGAGGGAACACCCTGGTTGGTAAAGGGTAGAGAGCACTCAGTTGCCTGGTTGGTATAAAACAGATCTTGTATCTCAAAAAAATCTCCTAGTTGTGTTCTCGTGGTGTCCTGGGGCAGCAGCACGGAAGTACGTCGTCACGGATGTAACGTCGCTGCGTATGGCGTCACCACCTACGCGTTTCGTGTCAGATGACACTTCTTCAAGGCTGGTCATGTGGTTGCTTCGTGATGCTTAAATACCTCTATAGATTGATGTATCAACCAATAGCAACCACTCCTAAATCAGGTGATACAACCCTCCAATCAGTATACTAAACATGACAATTGACAGACTAAAAACAAATGAAAATACTACATACAATTAGACAAACACTAGAAACATAAAGAGAATTTGTTTGTGCAATTCATAAATGAAAGGGGGGGGGTGCTAAATAACTAAAATATATAACCCTTGGAAAATATATAAATATAATAATAATTGCAAGAGATGGTGGATACAAATACATCCAAACCATCGCAGCTTGCATCAATAAACACAGGGGTCAGAGCTAAGCTCGCAGGACCCACAAACTTAATATGAATATTAATAATGATAATGTTATTAATTATACTCTACCAATGAAATATTAAAATTCAGTATATAAAATAGCATATTGAATTCCTATATACAAAAATGTATGTATGGATATATATAAACTTACAAGAGATGAAATACCTTTGAAAAATTAATTTATATATGTGTGCATCTCATCGCAGCTTGCATAAATTGTACCATGGTCAGCGATGAACTCGTAGGACCCTTATTTCAAACTTGCTGTATATCAAAAGAACCACGCATTGTTAACAATAATATAAATTCATCCCAATAATACATCCTGTTTATATTAATGTACCTAAACATGGATTATATATGAAGATGAAAATAAAAATTGTATAGAATATAATATGTAAAAATTATAATATATGAAAAGTATGAAGTAAAATATATAATAAATAAAATACAATCTAATTTCTCAAACGTAATAAATTATATTAATAACATAAATTTTAGTTATTAATGTTAAATAAATCCTGACTATAAACAGAAAATAGTAATAATACAACATGATGCACTTCATAAAACTCATACATTAGGCTTTTGTGATATTCAGTTAAATGTTAACTGTTCAGGATGGAATAAGTGCACATAATGTTAAACAGACTTTCCATAATCACATATAGTACCCCTCATTCATAGTACAGAAAAAGAAGTAGAGGGGCACTTTAGTGTGAAAAATAATGTAAAACATTAAAAGGTTAGTGGACAGTTGGCTAGGGATCACATATTGTTTGGTCTTATTTCAAAAATGGAGCCAATTCTATAAGTTCATTAAGTCCTCCAGGGGATTTACTACCCAAAGTATAAATCCAGTATTGTTCCTACGGAGAAGGAAATAATCTCTATCCCCTCTCCTACTGTAGGGTCTCTGGGGATCACCTCAATACTCGAAAGCGAAAACTGTCCACTTTCCCATCATGGTGAATTAAAAAAATGCTGGGCTAGATTATGAATAGTTTTGCCCCTATCCAAATTCAATTGTGTATTTTTGATCCCATTGATATGCTCGCAGATACGCACTTTAAGAGCTCTGCTTGTTTTCCCAACCTATAAGAGTTGACATGGGCAATCTATTGCGTAAATACCAAAAGTAGTTAAACAATTTATAAACTGATTAACAATAAAAGTCTTACCAGTTCTATTATCACAGATCACTTTATCCTCTCATATATTTACAGATCACACATCTGCCACATGTGTATTGAAAGGGTTACATGACCTTGCACATTGTCAAAAAAAATTGACAAAGACAAATGGCAAATTTTTGCTGATCTGTGAACTTCAGCGAACAATGTTAACTCTATACACTACTCAGTAATTTATATTAGTGTATATTTTTACCGCTTTTGATACTAGAGGGGGGGGGGGGAAGTGATTGTGCCTAATTATATACTGTAAAGATTATAATCCATTTGTCTATCCTAGTGTGTGTGTACACTACCCTGTCAGTTTAAATTAATATAATTAAACCGATTGTCTTGTGATATATACTTTTAATAAGCAAAGTATTATACTTTCAGACCATGGGGAATATTCTCCAATCTCGGAATTTGCCGACAAGTGCGATGTGACACAGAAAGCCCTTCAATTGACTTCAATTGGACTTTCTGTGTCAGATCACACAGATTGTCAAAATCAGAGATTTGAGAATATACTTCTTCAGACAGCTTCAGATTAGTCATTAACCCATTATTTGCTGTTATATTAAGGGACAGGATTTATACCATCTGTTCCATCTACAAATGAGTGAACCGCATCAGCTTCAGTGGAACTGGCCAATGGAAATCAAGCCTACGAGCTCCATCTTGGCAACGGCTTCCCATAGCCAGCCCATTGCCGCCCGCTGTGCGGGCGCCACAGGTCTGGTTAGTACAAAGTGTCTAATCCACTGAGAGCCCATACGCAGACTTCCTCCACCCTTCCCCATCTGCCAGTTGTCCTGATACCTTGCTCATCTGTCTCTTTGCTCCGCCATTGCCATGCAGACCTCTCAGCTAATTACATTACCGGGGCTGTCTACATAGCAATGGATTACAATTACTATTACAATCCCTATTACATTGGGAACTTGGATTCTAAAACTTGGTCCCTAAAGCATGGTCCCTAGAACTTTGACCCTAAAACTTGGACTCTGCAACTAGGTTTCAAAACAGGCTCCTGCACTGTCTTTTAAAACCCAATTGCAGATCTTGCTTGCGGGGCAAAGGTATCTTATAAAGTTACATTAGCCTTCCATAACATACCGTTTTTATGTACAGACGCATACCTGCAAATCATACACTATTTGCGGGTAAAATATCAGTACTCCCGGTATAACCGGTGAGCAACCTCTTACACCATTTTTAACCCTATTTGTCCACCAATATCCACCCTTAAACTTCTATTCCCAAAGTCCTGCAGCTATTTCCTATGAGGGAACCTAACCACACATGGCAACCCTAGCTAATAACCCTCCAGGGGACATTTCAATGGGAACATAGGTACAGAAAAACACATTACTAAACCCAAGAGATAACACTCATAGTTCTTTACACACTGTTTTTAGGGGCAGCCGGGCTTCACCTTTATTATGAATGCCGGCGACCCCTACCATCACACGCTCATTAGGGGCTACATTCCAGTTCCCTTGCTGCTGAATGCCAAGATTAACACTAAAAGGAAACTTCTAAGTGGATTCTCATCTAAATACACAAAAACAGTTCCATTTGACATTTTTGGCACCTATGCAGGTGACTCCTGATGAAACCTGCATACGTGAAACGCGTAGAGTGTAATCCAGCATTGGTTAGCAGAGGGACACATTAGCTGAGACTGGTCTGCACTACCTTTCCCGACTCCATGCTGTTAGAAGGCGCCTCCTGGAGACGTGACGATCGGAGTGACGTCAGAGGTGGGCGTATCCAAAGACATCTGTCTGCTTACAGCTCGATCTCCAGTCAGCCTGAGGGATTCCCTTCCAGACACGTGAGAGCAGGCGTCACACGCCACACAGATTGTGGAAGCAGAGTTCTGTTGGTGCGGATATTATATCCTAAATGAGTGATTATACTCACTGAATATCCAGCTTTTGAAAGGCATATTTGCAATATTTTGCTTGTGTTTTTCTTTCCACATATATATCTGAACTCCCCACAAACATCCTGGATACCTGCTCTTACCACCAGTAGTAGAGATGGGCGAACCTTTCTGCATCTGATCCGTGGCTCGTTTAACCTAAATCCGATCCGCACACCAAAATCCGTCTGTGGATTGGATACTAAAAAAAACGGGAGGAGGAACTTCAATTTAGTATATCTCCAGTTCTATATGTATCACCTCAAACCTCCCTCCAAAAAAATTAGGAACGGATGCCTGTGCTGGAAAAGGAGCACACCTGAGGTACCCTGGGAGATATGCTAATGTCTATGCAAAGTATATTTAAATTAGCCACATCCCACACTTCCTAAAAAGATTTACAGAAGAGCTGTATTGAGTTGATAGTGACTGGAATAGTCTGACACACACAACACAACTGGAGACTAAAGTTGAAGTCCTCCTCGACTTTGGATTTTTAAGAATTCGAACTAGGATTTAAGACGGAAATCTGACCAGATTGGATTCAATGACGTATTCCAAAGTATCCATTGGTCAAATTTTTACTGATAGTAAAAAAAATATGAACCTGCTGTTTTAAGACTAATTGGAGGCTCAAAGGAACTGGCTGATCCGCGATGGATTCGGATTTACTGTTGCAGCGGCCGTAATTCGAACACTTCTCGCGTCATGTACATCGGAATCCCGATTTGAAACCGCGGGATGAATTCCAGCCTTCCTGCACTAAGATGCGAGCGCGGCGAGTGCAGAAAAACAAATTTGAGTGTTCTGGCTATTAAAACATGAAATTGACACAGTAGCACAGTACTATACACATTACAATTCATCCATTTTATTGCAAACGAAGAAACAGAATCCATGAAATTCAAACAAAACATCCGCGATAAGCGTGGGTGCCTGGGGCGATTGGCCGCGTTCATGCTGCGTGGGGAACAGCAGAGAACTCAAAATCGGGGCCGAGATTTGTTCGAATAACGGACGCTGCATCAGTAGGCAGAATATTCACAAGTCTTTAGATCTTAGTACCTAGGCCCTTACAAGAGGCAAAACCAACATTTCAGACCCATTGCCTATCTATTTTTCTAATAAGTAAGACTATTTTTATTTATTTTATGATCTATAATTTTTTTCTTTTTGCTATAACACAAACCTATCCATTCACAACTTGGTTTTTCTTTTGATGTTTTAGATGGCAGCTATGAGGACAATTTAGGCTTATACTGTAATATTGAAAACTAATAAGAAAACTTGAAGAAGAAACTTGTAATGATTCTCAATGCTATTTAATATCATAATTAACATTAAAAATATGTGATTGCTGAACTTGGACTCCTTAGAAGAGAAAATATCTCAAAATAAAAGTATATATAATGTTGACTAGTGTATACAGTATGTTAACATGTTGAGCTTACATAATTCCTGTTCTACTTGCATTTTGATGTCATTCAATGTGCACAAAAAGACAAGAATTCATCAGTTATCATTGTATCTGCAAAATGTGAAGCATTAGGAAGCTCAAAAGCATGGGATTTCAAAGTATTACGAGATAATTAAATGTTACAATACAAGAAATAACATAGTTACCTTGAAACCATCAGTAGGTCACAATGTCCTAGTTTTAATGGGTACTGTTTGCAGATTTCAGTAATAGATCATTGAAGTGTGGTGTTGGCAAAGTAATAAGAAACCACTGCATGGAGTAATACTTTAAAAGTATGACTAAATGATCTAACCGTGTATTTTCTATAATCATCAAAATAAGACGTGTCACTGTGATTCATAAAATCAGAGGCACTAAATTCTGTTAGCTTATTTATCTGACATTAAACTAAATTAATGTTAGGTTAAACGGCTATCCACTAAAGCAAATAACGTAACGTGCTACTTATTAAAAGATGGAGCAAGGGAAAAGGAGGAGGGGCAGGAGGAGAGGAAAGGGGGGGGGGGGGCAAAAGAGGAGTGAGAGAGACCTATTTTCGTAGAGTCCCAAATATATATATTTGAGAGAGGTCCCGCTTGTGGACCGAAACGTCGGTATTGTGTCTCTTCTTCCAATACACTTTTTTTGATCATTTCTGGAGTGCTGCCTGTTGATTTCGTCTTCAAAAACTGTATCGTATTGCTTATTATACATTATAGGATTTGCACCCTCATCAGAGACTGCTATTACGGAGTGCTTATTGTTCCATTGCTTTGTTTTATATATATATATATATATATATCATATATATATATATATATATATATATTATATAATTATAGTAGCACGTTCCCCCCCCCCCCCCCCCCCGACCCCCCATCTGGGAGATCTTACTGCAGCTACCGGTGTTGTGGTGCTTGCATACCTGCGAGGGTCAAGGAGATGCTGAGTGGTCCGCGATGGCATGGGGAACAGGACAGGCTTTCGGTGGCTTCTCTTAGTTCACTCTTGGTGTCAGTGCCTCCAGCTCCAGTGGCTCTAGGGTTGTCAGAGTCAGTCTCCCACTGGTGCACATTACAGACATACACCTACCCGATAGATGGAGAACTCAGGCAGGAGTGTATATATAGAAAAGAGGTACTTTATTGCAGTCACGGGCAGATGATACACACAGCAATGCAGATGCCGATCAGAGATTTCCAGGCCTCTGGATGGTGCAGGACCTTAGGTAGTATTGAGGCCTAAGTGTCAGTCTTGAGGCCTTGTGGCAGTAGATGTTCCCCAGCCCCCTACGGGCTGGAGTGGGCATGCTCATCCCTGATGGGGGAGAACTAACAGCCCTTCCCCCAGTCTCCAACTCCAGACTCGACTGCCCAACTAATTTTAGCACTTCGCTCTGACATCAAGAAGGGGAGGGCATAGTGATAAGAGGAGAATAAGGGGTTCCCAAGCCAAGATCCTACTCCATGCTTTGCCACAGGACTTTATTCACATGCACATTTTATCAGCTACTATTAGCAATAATTACTTGCTCTTTGGTTATTTCAGTATATTAATACTGTCTTTCCTGAATGCTTGCAGCTTATTCCATCTGCTTATATATGAACCGTCTCTTTTCTCATTGACATGTATGTTGGACTTAGTTCTATAATCCCTCTTAGTCTATGTGTATATTGTCATTCTGACTCTTACTATTATGGGACACACCAGTCTGTTGTATAATTGATCAACCATCTGCCACTAGTGGAAGTTTTTGAACAGCAGGTCACTAGTTTCCCCTGAGTCCATCCTTAGTGGAGTACCTTAACATTGTGTTATTATATCACTCTGTTATTTCCAGTATGTATAGTATGGTTTTTGTCCCTTGAGGAGTTAGTTTGAAATCCCCCACCATTTTATTCTTTCTCCCTTGTTTTTATTTTAATTAGTTGAAGATACTGCACCGACACACTTTATTCGAGCAAATACCCGGTATGTACCTGGCAGATACCTGGAATGCGCCGCTCCTCACCTCTGACAAGCCCCGTTGCATTTGCCTTCCAAGCCTGGGTTCATGCCTGGCTGATGGGCGGCTGATTTGTTAAATGATAATGATTAGGATTTAATAGGCTGCAATGCTTCGCGTGTCTACCAGATGGCATAAATTCATGAATTGTAATGCAATATATATATATATACTGTGCAGTATTGCAGCCAGCTGGAATAAAATGCTTCAATCCCTGCATGGAAAATAACTCAATGCACTCGGGCAGAAAACAGTCACAAACCTCAATACACCCGGGTATACCCGAATTCGTGGGACTAGCCGAGCTCGAATAAAGTGTGTCGCCAGTGTATATATATACATATACATATGTATGTATATATATATACATACATATGTATGTATGTATGTATGTATGTATGTATGTATGTATGTATATATATATATATATATATATATATATATATATATATATACACACAAACATAACCGCATCAAAAACAATAATATGTAAGTATGATCAAAAAATGATCTTGCAACACTATGGAAGGAACCCTGATGACTTGAGCAGAGGCGCAGAATATCATAGGGTGATATGAACTTTGTTTATATTTCTGGACCATTTCCTCACCCCGACTGCCTATTATGATTCACTTCTCTGCATCTTGATACTATTTCATCATATTGGGAGTAGGATTCCTTCCAGCACATGCTTTCCATACCCTGCTTTTCCCATGTTTTTCCATTCATGCGTAGTGTATTTCAGCATACATGAGGTTAAGTTTAGTTCTGACTCTTATGAGATGACTGTTTGTTTTTGTACATTTTTTGGATTGGTTCATTTACCTTTGGGTATTTGTTTCTTTTCACTTCCCATTAGGGGGGTATATGTATGTACATTGTACACCATACTCTATGTGCAGATAGATTGCTCTTAAGTTTATTTTGCCTTCCATGTTTGGTTTGATGTGTGTGTATTTCATTGCGGGATAGTCTCATGCTGGGCTTATCCCCAATTCAGTTTTTGTAGTGTGATATTCATTAGGGTGTCATTCACTCATCTTCTGTGTCACCTTACCCTCCCAGTATTTTTCCTCTGGGGACCGGCCGGTCATGACTCTATGTGGGATCTGCTGATCTCCACTGTGAGTGTTAGGATCCCTCTCCCCTTACTACTCTCTTATCAGGATCCCACTGGTTTTAGGGTTTATTCACACACTTTGCCATTTTTATATAAGCTCTTACTGTGTTCTCCCTGTCTGTTATGTTATTTTAATTGTATGTTTTGTTCAGCTATTTTTCTTTGTTATCTTAGTCCTTTATTATTAAATACTTTTGTTATTACTTTTCATGATCAGAGTGCTTTTGTTTGTGATTTCTCCTTTCTTTTGTGTTTTTTTCATATATATATTGTGACAAAAGTACCTTCTTGCTCTGTACCTTTTGTCCAAGGATCAGCACTTTCACACAGCCTTCCAGGTAGAGGAGACAGTCTTCACACATGGGGCTGAAAAGCTTGGCCTGTTTATTTTGCCATACAAATGCTACAGCAGATAACAGGAGTAAATAATACAAACAAAACAAAAGTCTTTTTCGCAGCATAACACAGCTTTTCAGCACACCCTCCTCTTGAGAGTAAAAAAGCCATGTCTTGCTCTGTTTAGAGCAACCTTTTAATCATCTCCCTGCTCAATTAGCTGCTCCAGTCCTGTGAAAGCTGGGAGAGCTAGAAGTCCCGGTCTGGATTCCCCTTGGTAAATCTCCAAACTGTGGAGTGGAGCAGAAACCCTGCACTAATTTAGGGATGTAATATCCTCTTTTCACTACTGTTCCCTCATATCTGTCATATATATATATATATATATCCCCTGAGCACAGGATATGCAAAGTATATTTTAATGACTTCTATTGGCATATTTCTCAGGTGTGTTCCTTTTTGAGCAAGAGTTTTTCAATGTGGGTTTGAGGTGATGTGTAAAGCATTTGGGACTCTGGTAAAATACTGTAGATTTCTCTCAGTTGATTTTCATTATCTCAGGGAAAATAACGTTTGTTGCCTATTTAGGTAACTTGACGTTATTCCCTTATTTAATGGAGCTTAGTGCATCTGGTCCACAGTGTTCATATATCCATCTTAAATATGTTATGTTGATTTGACGTAATGTCAACATGCATGCTGGATTTATGTTGTATTTACAGTGGAATTATGTTTAAATATCCACCAAATACTGTAATAGCATACGTGAGAATTACACTTCAAATTATTTTAAAATAACACAGAAAAAAGGTGTCTGAAAAGTGTGTCTCTCCCTAAGAGCCCAGGTGATCAAATAAAGATCTATAGGTAAAACTAGTATTTGAAAAATAGAACGCAGATAATAGGCATCAGCCAAAAATCAAGTCAATAGTTAATGAAGGGGGTGGGGGTTTGGGGAGGGGGAGGCGACGTTAATGTTTCAGAATTTTAGACCCTTTCTTCTAGCCCGTTCCCAAATATAATCGACAAAACACAGTACTTTCCTTGTCAAGATGTGTCCCTCCTCAGAGAGTAGTGTTGTGGCATGCAACCAATGAATCTATGCCCGGATAACTCGTTTCTTTAAGTTAACTTCACTTTCTCAACTCCCAAAACCCTCCAATCGGGCTTCCACTAAATATACATAATAGAAACTGCACTTACCAAAGCAGCTAATAACCTCAAAGAAACGACTCCATTCTGATTCTTATTGACCTCTCAGCTTTCGATTCTGTTGACCACCCTCTTTCCCTACATATTCTTCACTGTCTTGGCCTCCGTGGCACTGACCTGTCCTGGTTCTCCTCCTACCTATCTTACCGTTTCTTCAGTGTCTCTTATGCCACGTCTTCCTCAATCTCTATGGTGTACCTCAAAGCTCGGTTTTAGACCTCTTACTTTTCTCTCTATATACACTATCGCCTGACCTCATTGACTCTTTTGCACTCACCTATCATCTCTATGCATATCAACTATATGTATTGCGATACCATCACTGTCTCTAGGTGCTGGAATAGGGTGCTGGAATAGGGTAGCTATGGGACGTTTCAGCGCACAGAGAGTTAATTCCCCTAGAGAAGCCTGCAGCTGCTGGCTAATTAATCAGAATGAACAAGGAAGTATTTTAAGGCAGACACAGGGAGCTGCAATGCTGAGAGAGACTGCTGTTTCAGAGAAGGGGACAGAGAAGAGTTCTCCCCAGCTGTGGAAGCTGGCACAGTCCCCTAGGCCCGCTGGAGGGTGGTCATGGAGCCTGCTGGGACTGCCTTGGTTGTTAATCCCAGGAAGAAGGAAGGATAGAGACCGTGCTAAAGCGGGGATGTCCTGTCCTTAACTTTTGACTTACAGAGGAGAGCTTCTCTGAGCTCTCGTAGGGCTGAGCTCCCCTAGGAAGGAAGGACGCGAGACCATGTTGAAGCGGGGATGTCTGCTCCAAACCCTAGAGTAACAGATAAGTAAAACACTTTATTGCTGTGTTCAGAGACTGTATATGTTCAGCTATAATGGTACCTGTTTGTTGAGTTAACAATCTTAGCTGTTCATCCAGGTAGTAAGGGTTGAATCTGAATGTGTAGTTAGTCTCCTAAGAGGAGTAGGAGATCATTTTATGATTTTGTTTTGACTTGGGACTTGGGACGGTGGGCCTGTTAGTGTATTATTTATCCTTGTAAATAAATCCCAGATAGATAAATACAACATTTCCTGCTTTAATCTGGGACATAAGATCCTATGCTGTGACAGAGACATCACAGTATCTACACAAGATCTTACAACAGCACTGCAATAAAAAATTACAGAGTGTCTATCAGCAATCTCGACCTGGATGGCCCTTCACCACCTCAAGTTTAACATGGCCAAGACAAAGATTCTCATTTCCCCTCGCAAGCCAGGTTCCATTGTTCCCTTCTCATTAGTCAATAACACTAATATCCACCCAGTCTCACAAGCACACTGCCTATGGGTTACATTCAACTCTCCTTCCTTTCCTTCTCCTCACATATAAACGCTCTTACTAAATCTTGCCATTTCTTCCTACGCAACATTGCTAAGATATGTCCTTTCCTATGTTCCAACTAAACACTAATGCATATGTCACGGGAGACCAGGAAATTTTAACACCTTTACCAGGGATCACTATCACCAGATGGAACAAAGTTATTAAATAAATAGGGTTTATTCGGGCAAGCCTGCAGACATAACAAAAAGTACACAAAACAGGGGAAATACACACCAACTTGGGGCCTGGGGGGAGTCACTATCCTTGCTAGGTGCAGGGCGCCAGATTCAGGTAGACTTACCCTGTCTGCTTCATGTCTAGGAACACCATGGTACTATCTTTGGAATAGCTACCTGGCTCACCTCTGCTGGAATGGTCTTCGTTCTCAGCTCAGATCTTGGCCGCGTCTGTAGAACTTTTCCTCAGACTGGCCGGGCTTCCCCGGCACCTCAATGCCAAATGTTTTGCTATTCCGAGCAAAGCACTTTTGAAAAGCCTGCCACAGCCTCACTGAACCAAGTCCCAAGTTGCTCTGCACCTCCAGTGCTTGTCTTCGCCTCCAGGCTTCTCCTCAGCCTGTCCGGCTTCTCCGGCACTTTGCCTGCCGAGTCCTTTGCTATTCCGAGAAAGCACTTTGGAAAAGCCCACCACGCGCTTCCCCAGAGCAAGCCTGGAGATGTCTGGTACTCTGATTGGGCTCTGATTAGCCCTCGCTGGCTATCCTTAACATGGAGCAAGGAGCAATGACCAGAGCATGGATCCTAAAGTGACAGCCAATTACAAGCCGGTGGCTCGTCCTGCTGCACCAATCAGAGGAAGGGACGTGCTTAGTTGCTCAAGACCTCCCCGTGAGGACGAGTATGCTGGCAAGTAGAAAATCATGCTTACGAGCTCCATCTCGTCAACGGCTTTCCCTGGCCAGCCCATTAACGCCCGCTGGGTAAGTGCCAAAGAGTCTGGGTTGAACAAAGGGTCTCACCCGCTGAGCAACCATCCACAGACCTGATCGCTGCCCTTCCCCATTTGCCAGATGGCTCAAACACCTAGCCGCTCCCAGCCTCTGTCTTGTCTTGTTCCACATTTCTATAGAGGCAATCGGCTAAACGAATTACCGGGCCTTCCTCAATAGAAATGCATTACACACCAGTACATTACATTGTATTACACTCCTAGAACTTGGGCTCTAAAACTTGTTCCCTACAACTTGGATATAGAACTTGGCTTTTATAACTTGGTTGTGAACTTTCTGGCAGAGCAATATGTTATATAGGAATTACATTGCCTTTGGAAAAGACCGTCATTGCTTTGGAAAAGACCGTCACAGACGCGTACTCGCAAAACAGGCATGATTCGCAGTTACAATTACAGTACTACCGATAGAACCGTCAGCAACATTTTATACATATTTTAACCCTTTTTGTCCCCCAACATCCACCCTTAAATTCATGTTCCCTAAGTCCCTGTTCTGTACCTATTTCCCATAAGGGGTCCAAACACACAAATTGGACCAGCTTATGAGCTAACCTAGGCAGTAGGGAAACATGGTTTGACAGGGTTACAAACCATATAATTTATCGGCCCTATGGGCTTACATAGACGGCCAGTTACACATGGTTTAGGGGGTAGCTAGCCGGGCTTCGCCTTTATTATGTGAGGCCAGCTACCCCTACCGTCACCGCATACCCTTGTTCTATCCCGTATTGATTACTGCAACATTCTTTTATGTATCCTTCCTACCTCACACCTCTCTCTTTTACAGTCCGTTAGGAGAAGGAGTGGCTCAGTGAGTAAAGACACTGATGACTGGCACTGAGTTTGAAGCACTTGCCGGTGACCAGTGTAATGAGCATCTATAACAATGGAACAGTCTTGATAAACACAGTCCAGAACTGTAATGGTAAACCTGGAAAGACTCACATGGGAATAGGTGTCCACTATAAGCAGCAAGTCCTCAGGTGTCCAGGATTCCACGGGTTAATTGTGCCTCCGCCTGTAGAAGGACAAGTATAGCAAAGGAGGGAAAAAAAACGGAGCACTAGGTCCACTCTGGCATTGCCAGAAAAAGTGCAAGGATGCGTTCCCAAAATAAAAAGCTTGTTTAATGGATCAAGAACAACAGATGTACACCAACACGTTTCAGACTATTACTAATAGTAATAGTCCAAAACGCGTTGGTGTGCATCGGTTGTTCTTGATCCATTAAACAAGCTTTTTATTTTGGGAACGCATCCTTGCACTTTTTCTGGCAATGCCAGTGTGGACCTAGTGCTCCGTTTTTTTCCTCCTTTGCTATACTTGTCCCCCTGCAGTTCTATACAGCTACAGAGTCAGGTAGATGCCCCTCAGATCCACCCCTGCACAGAACAAGATTTATAGAATACTATCAATCTGGGATGTGACCGCCGCGTGCAGACCGATATCACAGTAGCTGAAAGTTGAATAATGGAATTCTTGCTGGAGAATGCTTCTCAGCACTCCAGCGCATCCAGGCATTCAACAAGGTCAGCAAACTCAGCGCAATCTAATGTATCTAGCGCAGACGCTACCAGGGCATGAGCTACTGCAGAGGCCGCACGTGCAAGGGCCGCATAAAGTCGGAAAGAGGTAGTCATGAAATTAGAGAGCCTGCATCGAAGAGGAGGAGCAGAGGTCTGCTGCTTCTGCTGCAGCCAATGCTGATGCTGCTGCTGCTGCAGCCAATGCTGCTGCTGCTGCAGCCAACGCTGTTATTACCGCTGCTGCCTCTGTGCATAGAAAGGCCGATTTACAACTTAGAGGCCATACATGAAGAAAAGGAAACAGCTGCCGCCAAAGCCCATGTTGAAGTCTTGAAAGCAGCCGAAAGACAAGATGGCAGGGTGCAACAGTACAATCGAATAGCTTCAGAAGAACCAGACCAACGTATCTGAGACTATGTAATAAGCCACGCCAGTATGAATGCCAGTTCACCACCTCTACCTGATGAGGTGGATATCACAGATTCCGAAGCTATGGAGAAATATGTAGATGTTTTCTGCACACCAAAACAACAGTACAAAAGTAGTGATACTTATACCGGTGCTCCTTAATCCCAGGGAAGACCTGTATTGCATCCGATGAATTCAAAGCTATGAATGGACAAGGGCACACAAATTTCTTAATCGTAAAGCATTTATTGTGCCACAACAGTTCGGCCTGCTGGTGTTTGGTAAGTGAACAGACAAACAAACATTAAATAGTCTCTAAATCCAAACACATGTGCAGCTGCTTTGTTACTAATCTTCTTAATCAGGTTCCTCTGTGTCCAATCCTTTGGCACAGCCCCTTGGGTGGGCGTATCCCATCTCCGCATTGATTGGTGTCATCACTCGCCTCCAATCATCCCATCTCGTGCCGGGAGTGTATCTGTGTCCTCCTCTGAGGTGTCCGCCGTTGTCCAGGCATGCTTGTGGTCTCTGCAGTGCGACCTCGTATACCGCTGATGTCATCACGTGGCGTCATTCCATCCGGGTCACATTGATCATCTAAAGGGCGTCTGACGTCACTTCGCTGTATTCTCACAGTTGATGACCACAGCAGACATCTGGATGTTGTTTCTCCCTTGTTGCCTAGGGGTCACAAGCAGAGTTCAGAGGCAGGCGGCAGATAGCGTATTCGCAGTCACAAGCAGAGGTTAGCAACAAGGAGACTTGAACAGGACAATAGCAATAGCACAGCAGTAAACATAAGAACCTAGCAAGAGCTTAGGAACCAGTATAATAAGACACTGACAGACAGGAAGAGGAAGTTCATATCGGCAGGCTGAGAGTAGAGCAGAGGTATCAGGTTACAGCGTCTGTAATGTTCCCTAGCAGAGCAGCAGCAATCCCGGTGGACATGCATAGGCACTGCAGGCTAGAACAAGACATTGAGAGAGAAGCAGCAATCCCTGTGGCAAAGCATGGTTACAGCAGGCTAGAACATTACAATAGTCCCCCCTCCCAAGAGTGTTCTCCAGACGATCATTCCTAGGCTTGTCTGGATATCTCTGGTGGAAGGCTCTGACTAGTCGTAGGGCATGTACAAAATATTTGGTTTCCCAGGACCTCTCCTCTGGACCATAGCCCCCCCCCCCCCCCCCCAGTGGACCCGGTACTGTAGTTTCCCTCAGTGTAACCTGGAGTCCAAAATTCTCTCCACAATGAATTCCTCTTCGTTATTCAGGAGGACAGGGTCAGGAGGAGGAAATCTCCATCCAGGAAACGGATTCTCACGGAATCGCTTCAGCAGAGAAGAATGAAAAACAGGGTGTATTTTGATGTCTCTGGAAGATCTAATCTAGTCTAAAGGACTGGATTTATTAGTGCTGAAATGCAAAATGTCCCAATGTATTGTTGTCCCAATTTAATGGATGGAACCTTTAACCTTTAATCGTAGATTTCTTTTAGAAAGCCAGACTTTATCCCCAATGTGAAATTCTGGGGAGGGTCTGCGGTTTTGGTCTACTGCTCTTTTGTACATTATTTGAGCCTCATGAAGTGTCTCTTTTGAGGGTCTTCTGGATGTCTCACAAAATCTTCAGTTTCTCTGTAACTGCCAGAATGGGACTGAAGATGGAAAACGAGGAATAAAGGTTGGATGAAATCCAAAATTTGAGAAGAAAGGACTCTTCTGAATCGATGAATGATGTGAGTTGTATGAAAACTCAGCTAATGGTAGAAATTTAATCCAGTCATCCTGGAGATGACAAGCAAAACATTGTAAGCATTGTTCAAATGTCTGAATGGTCATTTTGGTCTGGCCATTGGATTGTGGATGATAGCCAGACAATACATTTAAACAAATTCCTAGAGAGGAACAGAATTTTTTTGAAGTGAATTGCACCCCTCTATCCGATATGGTCTCATTTTGGAGCCCCGTGAAGATGAAACACCTCTTTCACAATCAACTTGGCTGTCTGGTCTGCTGAAAGAAGATTCTGTGCTGCAATGAAGTTAGCTATCTTTGTAAGTCGATCCACTTCTACCAGAATGGTATTATGTCCACTTGATCTTGTGTAGGTCACCAATAAAATCCATTGATATGGACCCCCAAGGACAAGTAGGAATTGGAAGAGGCTGCAGCAAACCCACAGGTGATGCTCCAGGAGTCTTGTCCTAGCACAGGTCTCACAGGAGAGGACATAGTCTTTAACATCTTGTGCTAATTTAGGCCAACAAAAAGAGTGGTTCCTGTATCTTGAGGACACCTGGGTGACCAGCAGGTTGAGAGTTGTGCATTAATTGTAGCAACTTTAATCTTTTAATAAACTATCAATACATCTGTACTACCGTGCTTTGTGGGAATTTAGTGCCAGTATACATCTTTTGGACATTCTACGTGTACATTCATTATTAGGTTAATTCCATTCTACAACGATTTATATATTTTTGTAGTATTTGCTGTATTTCTTTGAGCACCATACAACGTTTTTTTTCATTAGAACTGCAGGGGGCCTGCTCACTCTGTGCTGCAGCTCCTGTGTAGTGATTAACCTCTCTCTGAAAGTTGTTGTTACTGCAGCTTGTCTGAGCTGAATCTCCCAGCAGTATAGATGTCTTTTTACTGTTCTGTTCTAGACTTGCTGTGGCTTAATAAGTAGAAAGAGGCAGCTAAACGCATCTCATTTTTCAGCACACAGTCCTTCTTGAGTTTCTGTCAACTTTATTAGAGGTTGCAAACAGAAAACAAAGGGGAACTTGGGGGAAGCAGAATAAGGGGAAGGTAAAAAGACAAAGCTATCCCATGGCAAGCAGACAGGGAGGAGCCATTCACAATGGCTGTTAGCTTGAAAATGAAGGAGTTATGACCTAACATGCAGGAAATAGGGCAGGGAGAAACCAAGAGTAAGGGGTTCCCCGAATTATACCAAATCAGAGGCCAGAGGAAGGGTTTGCTAAACAACAGGCTGAGAATAGCTAGGAATTACACAGTAACACAAACGATGGCTAAAGGACCTGCAGCCATAGGCAAAGAAATCCCATACAGGGGACAGAACAACGCTCTTCCACTCAATATTCATAAAGCACCTTCACTTTCCCCATTCAAATACCAACTGAAAATTAATCTCCTACAAACTCTGGAAGCACTTGACTTCCCCTGACTGCATTTTTAATAATGCACTTTTACTCCTACTGTGTATGTAAGTCTCCCAACATACCAATTAAATTGTAAGTTCTTTGGGGCAGGGTCTCCCTTTGCCTTATGTTGTCATTTACCTGTTACACTTCTCCCCATTGTCTTTAATGTATTTACGAGTGTTGAACCGGGTAGTGTTTTACAAAAAAAAATGGGTAACAGGTACCCAGCCAAAATCATTAGTTCTACCCGGCCGGGTACCCGGTTTCCCGGTTTGCACTAACCTGCAGGGTGGAGGAAGACCACTGTGACATCTTTGAAGAGAAGCAGAGGTCCTGTGGCAGTGGCAGCATCAGAAGTGTCTTCAGACGGTGTGGGAGCTCCAGGAATCCATTACAGAACCCAGCAGCAGGTAAGCAGTGTGTGTGTGTGTGTGTGAGCTGCTGGGGAACGATGTGACCGGAGCAGGGGCATTCCTATTGGACAGATAGCTGACCAGGGAGGGTGTTTGAGCATAGATTGTGTCCTGCGTTCCCATGGAGCACAGGATGAGATCTAACCGGTAAAGAAATCTAGGACGATCCATCCTCCTAGCTCTCCTCCAAAATGGCCGCCGCAATCACATGACCGCACTGTGCTGGAGGAAATGTGGCACTCTGACACCACTATTTATCTTACACTCATAGGGTTAAAAAGTGAGGTATGTACATTATTAAAGATTCCTGATGAAGAACTAGTGCACAGCCACTGCGCCAGAATTATAATAAAATACATTTTCTGAAAACACGGAGCAGAGTAGACACACATCAGTGCAGCTCCTCGAATACGGGCCAAACGGGGCCATAAAACCCCTGTTACTCACCCCTAAATAGGGAAAAAGCACACAGCGTGCGCCCCCAGTCCTCAGGGATCAGCTTTCCGAAACGGAGTTGCGGTCCCGGCCCGTTCCGGGGTTCCCCTGCTGCCGCTCACTCGCATGGAGCGCTCGTGGGATGCCAAAGATGGCCGCCGGGTTCAGGCGGCAGCACTAGCCGGGCCAAGCCGCCCCCTCCTTCCCCCCGGATCTCCCCCCCGGAGCTCAGACGGGCTCCCGACGCTCTTTCCTGTTGAGCGCGCCTGAGGTAGGAAGCAGAAGGTTGGGCCGCGGTCGCCGGCATGGGTTGTTGCCTGGGGCCTGGGCTGGGCAGGCCTGGAGGGGGGCCTCCCCGGACAGGGATCATCACGCATAGTGGAGGGGAGCTCCCGTTTCACTGCCGCTGCCAGGAGCAGGCTCCACCAATGTGGAGGAGCAGCCACTTAACCCCATCAACAGAAGGAGGTATCCCTAGCCCCCCCCCCAGGCTAGCCAACAGACTGAAGCTCTGAACCAGGCTACAGCAAGCCCCCCCCCTCAACCTACACAGAAGCTTGAACTCATTATGGTGTACAGGAGCCAAGACCTTGGGACCACACAGGTTCCTCCCATCACCCCAAAAAATTGTTATAAACACTATTAAGTGAAACAAAACACAGGGGGAAAAAAATAATAATCCATAAGACGCCCCACATCTACCCTCCAACAAAAGGGCTCTATAAACATCGGAGTATGAACAGTGTGAGCTAGGATGACGTCTTGAAACCTATGCTCCATGAACACCCAGGGCTTCCTTCTCTCTTAATGTAGGACAGAAAACCAGTCTAATCCACTTCGCTAATATAAACCATATCTCATCCAGGATCCAGATATCATGGCCTCAAAGCGTTAAAACGCCCAAAATGAAAAAAGCAGAGTGAGCTGCTAGAGTACTTAAAAAAAAACAAAGGCCGGCCATCCCCATACAATGCTGGCCTAGAGGAGGCCCCCCCTATGGGAAAATCTCTCCACCAAGACAGACTTGCTTTTCTTTTACAATACAATTGAGTCTATATTGCAAACGGCAGTCAAAGATCTGAAAGTGGAGATCTCCTCCCTTGGGGAACGCACCAACTCCCTAGAGACCAAAGTAGACGCCATGATTACCAGGCAATCTCTTATGGACTCTGAGCTCAAGGAGGTGAAAGCCCAAATCTTGGAGGTCAGGGAAAAACAGGAAGATGCGGAGAACCGAGATCGTCGCAACAACCTCCGGATCAGGGGGATCCCATAATCTGAAACAGATATTGAGGGATTCGTGGGGAAATGGATATCGGCGACTCTCCCGGATTTCACAGATGAGTCCCTGACGTTGGATAGATGTCACAGAGCTCTAAGAATGAGACCCCAACCGTGAGATAGGCCAAGAGACGTGGTACTAAGATTTCACTATTTCAAATCCAAAGAGGCCTTCAACTCGGCGACAAAGAACTCCAGGGACCTCAAATTCCAAAAATGTATCCCTACAGGTATATGCTGACTTGGCACCCTCCACACTGGCCAAAAGAAAGAACCTCCGGGAGGTGAAAGCGAAACTAGGAGACCATAACATCAAATACAGATGGATCTTTCCCTTTGGGCTCATGGTGATGAGAAACGGAAGACCGCAAATGCTCAGAGATCCGGATGACGGTGAGGCATTTCTCGATCACCTGGGTCTGGGCTCCCTTTCTACTGGACCCGCTGCAGGCGGCAGAAGTCCTTCAACCTTAAACCCTTCCTGGTCAACAGTCCCCTCTAGGAGTTCCCCTCACAGAGACGCCTCAACAAATAATCCAGCCAAAGAAGGGACGAAATCCTAAACCACACGCTGGACTCGTTTTCCACCCTGTTGCCTCTCCTTTCCTCAGGCAGCTCTCCATGTTTCACCATTTTACACTCCCCATGATCCTGGTTCCCTAACTCTGAAGGAGACCTTCTGGATAGAACACCCCTTTCAAATTGTGACACTAATCTGATCACCTAGAGTTGTGGGCCCAGGTTGCTCCAAACAAATGTTCACAAACTGGAGACAAGCAAATCTTATCAGGCTCTTTGGTATTAGCCAAGATTTTAAGATTGTCCCTTTCGACATTCTGGTAAAAGATAAAGGGCTCTCGTCAGGCGAGATCTTTCTCTACCTCCAGATCAGGGCCTTCTATGCTAAAATCAGGCCCACTGAACCGGTCACCCTCTTTGAGAAGCTCTGCCTAGGTGCAGACTCCCACCAGAGGTTAATCTCAGAGTTATATGGACAATTCTCCTTTTCAGCTGCAGAATCTCAAGGCAAGGTTAATTTTAAGAAAAAATGGGAGAACGACCTGGGGGAAGAGTTGGAAGTGGATGACTGGGAGGAAATTTTTGAGTCTGTGGCTAAAAGCTCTATTTGCTCAACTATCCGGGAAAACGCATATAAAGTTATGACTCGTTGGTACAACACACCAGAGAACATAGTTAAATATGTCCCAGGATACTCCCCCTATGCCCCCAAGGCTGCGGTGAAGTTGCCACCCTCTTTCATATGTGGTGGTCCTGCCCAAAGGTGTATGATCTTTGGGGAAAGGTGAAATCCTGGATCCAACAGATTTTGGGCTCAGAGATCCCCATGGACCCTTGGTTGTTTCTTTTAAACAAACCACTCCAGGACCACACAAGGGCTACAAATAAACTAATTACACATATCTCCACGGCGACAAGATGCGCCATTGCGAGTCTATGGAAGCAGGACAAACTCCCACCAATTGTGTCCATTAGAAACAAGCTGTGGTTTATCTGTATGTTGGAAAAGTTGACGAGCTTCCTTAATGATACATACCAAAATTTCCAGAAAGTCTTGTTCCCCTGGATAGTTCATGCAGGCAGTCTATACATAGACCTGGACTCTATGAGCTTATAATCCCCAAGAATGTTTACCCCCACTCTTCTCTGGTAGAAAGTTTAGATTTTCCCGCCATCAACCACCCACAGAATATCTATTATGCCCCTTAAGTATCTATCTGGGGCCCTCAGACTGGTATATCCAATGCTGTTAAATAAGTTCTCATCTGTTACTCGCTCCCACCACTCAACCTCAAAATTGAATTAAGTTTCAAGAATTGTCGACTCACCTGGTTGCTGTCTCACCCCCTCACCCCCTCCCTTCCCTAACTGTCTTTTTTTTATGTACCCCCACCCCCCCGGCCCCCTATGTTTATTTTTGAATGTTTTGATTTCTATAGATTCCTGCTTGAAAACTCAATAAAAATATAGTTAAAAAAAAAACACATTTTCTATGACAATTTTTTTCCTTGCTGTTTTATTTTTGCACCAGTGTTGAATGAGGGAGTTATAGAAAATGTTTGCGTCAAAATATCCTTAGCAAGTTTATTTTAATAAATTAGGCAAATTTAAACACTTGCTTCTGAATATTTTCTTTCTATTCCAGTATGTATGGGCCACAAATACAGTATGTCAGGTATTCAATACTTCCCTATCACATTGCATGCTATACCAGTTTAATGCAATTAGCACTTCATTATGCAAATGAATTGCATTCAGACAGATGCTAACAGCCTGATCATTAAACCGTCCATTGAGGGAGTACAATAGCAAAAACAGCACTGTAACAGGAACTTATTCCTGTTTAAATAAAGCAGCCTCAGAGCTCTGAGAATCCAGCAGAGAGATAGTTAATTGCAGCCACTCAATTAACTAGTCGCCACCTGGACTAATGAGAGATCTGTAAAAAGCCTCATGTGAGACACAGGAGAGCAATTCCTTAGCTCACAATTGGGCTGACAGAACGAAAGCAGAGAACTCTGCACACAGACACTGTCTTGAGCACAAAAGTGTGCTGAGATCCAGACACCGAGAGACATATATTTCTTGGACATAGAGGACCCAGGAACCTGACAGAGACTGACATGGAGGGCCACATGCTTAAGTTACCTCCTGGGACTTTGGGGTCATAGGCTGGTAATGGGAATATCCCTCCAGTCCTGCAGATAGGGTCGGGGGAAGTAAGTTAGCCCTTACAAAGGGATAGGGCTTTATTATTTTGATGTTTTAGTATGTTTTGCCTGGATAAAGGAACAGGCTCAATAAAGCCAAGATATCATTTCACTCTAATCGGTCTCCATTATATGAAACTCTGCACACATCTCTTACATATGGTGTAAGTAGTGGAATGAGAGGTGGCCCTTGAATTTAAAAGGGGCCCTGGAGACTGCCTGTGAATTTTTTGTGCTTTTGCCTGCATACAATTCCTGCTAACAGCCTGAGCAACAAAACAAAGAATCACGTGCAGAAGTGACCAGATTTAAAGTGCTACATATCCAGGCAGAAAATGAAACGCCTGTATGCCCGCAGACCTGGCCAGTCCCCAGTACTGAGGTGGGTAAGGGTATAACACGCACCCACAGCAGTGAGGGTGTGCCCGGAGTGTGGTAAATGCGTTGCCGGGCCTGGTGAGTAAGGGTTAACGTTATACTTGCTGAGTCCGGGGCGCCAGAGGTCGGAAGGTAGTTGTCCAAGAGCCAGAGTCCAGGGATAGAAGAGAGCAGCGTACTGATGTCCGAAAGCCAAGGTTCAAGGGCAGGAGAAGGCAGCGTAGTCAAAGTCCAAAGCAGAGTTCAAGTTCAAACCAAAGGAATCCAAACAAGGGCAGGGACAGGAACCAGAGCTGAAATAGACAAGGGAGCTGGGCATAGACACTGCACACACAGGAGCTACAGGAAAGCTATGCAGAGCGAGGAAGTAGAGGACAGACTGGGGTTATAAAGGGGGAGGACAAATAGCAGGAAGGGGTGGAGCAGGGGTTTGTCTGGGAGCTTGCAGGGATAGGTGTGTGAGAGTAGGGGAGGAGACAGGGAGGTAGTCTAGGGTAATGGCCTGTAAGCTCCGAGGGGCGGAACCAGTATCAGGGGAGGATTGGTAAATAGAGCAGGTGCGCGCACCCTCTGTAACGCGGTCACGTGCGCGCAGTATGCAAGTGCCAGAGCGTGGGGGAAGCATCGCGGAGGAGGTGCTCGGCTGAAGGGTAAGAGAGGGGGAAGGAGCGCAGGAAGTAGGTGAGCGGACGGAGGTATGCCGAGGGGCGCGAGTCCCCTGACGGGAGACCAGGGACCGGGAACGCGCACGCACAGCGGGAGAACTGCGCGTATGCGCGGACCGTGAACAGGCGTGCGCCGAGCGCGCCGCAAGGGAGCGTGGCAAGGGCCGTGAAGGCAAGGAAAGGGAAGGATTAGCCGGAGGGACCAAGGTGGCGGGGACACGCTGGGAAGAGAGAGTCCCCCGATCCATTACAGAAAAGCTTCAACTGCACTGGAGAAAGCCACAATGCCAGTTTGACTTGGAGGACTGTGACAGATGGTGACCCACACAAGGGACTGATGCTGTGACCAGAGTCTACCCCACCACTTGTGAAAGAAAAAAAAACCTGGGAATCTAAAATGGCCGTCCAGCTGAAGTCAAATACATCAAGAATGAGGAAAAAAATGTGTTCCTGGTGTAAAGATCCCATCCACACAGATCAGTGACCCTTCAGGATTTATTCGGATTAGGATGATCCCTATGTGGCCCCACAAAAAGAGCAGCAGAATATTGTTTTCAACGAGCCAAGGAACTGCAGCAGCAAGCAATGCGCTGTGGTCATAAGGAAGATACAGAAGTTTTACTTGGCATGGGCACATCCAGTAGTATCACTGAGAAAGAATGTGTGCACAGCACTGCTGATGTTTCAGAACCTACCAAAGTAAAAAAGAAAGTCTGCAACGACGCCTGTGAGAGCTACAAACTCTGCAAGCAAAGTCTGCCCACCTGTAGGACTACTAGCTCGGGTTCTAGCGAATACAGTGAAAACAGCTGCAATAGCGCCTCCCAAGGTCAGGAAGAAAAATACACCTGATAGCTCCAAAATGGACGGCAAGATGTGGCATTCCTGTAATAAACCCTACCCCATGGAAGAGTGGCCCTTACGGTCCTATAAGGTTACGGATATGGGAAAAATATCTCTTATGGGGAACCCGAACCGAGTCACTCCCACAAAACACACCAAAATAGTGGAGATGCCTAAACTCAGTACGCACCAGACAAACGGGTCTCTATGACCCCAAATATTCCTGCCAGCTAATGCAACTGCAAGAAAAGCCTGGTGGGTACAGTTAATCTTCTGAGGTTTCAAATAAAGACAGAGACTCCAGTATCCCTGATGGGACGGAGTCATCCAAAACATGAAAGTGGAAAAAGAAAAGTGGTTCTTCACTTACAGTGGAAGGACAGACACGTCCGCAGATCCTGCAGAGAAAAAGGGGGTCCGAGATGCGCTGCAGCCTAGAGAAAATGGAGGATTCGTCATGAGGATGACATAATATCCAGAGGGCCGAAGGCAGAAGTCGTGTAACCCAAAGAAGTGTCTTGTCAGGTGCTAACAGTGAGGAACCCTCAAATAACCATACCAGGGAAGCGGAGCCGGAACCAGTGAGTGACGATCCATTGACCAGCCCTGAAGGTGCACTGCAAGCTGCCAGGCATAACTGTGATCTCCTCCTTCAAGAAGTGAAACTGGAGAGAGAAAATAACGCTGAGCTACAGACGACGGTGCTCTCAATTTACTCTGTGGCCAAAATCGAATTGGAGGATCTAAGGACGGATCTAGATACTGCGAACACTACTATTACCGCCATAGATGAAAAGCAGAGCAAGTCTGACCGAATGATTGCTAATCTGAAAAAGAAGTATGAGAAGGCACTAAAAGAGATTACAGTCTCTCAGCAAGAGGTTCGCAATTGCCATAGAGAGTTGGAAGTCTAATGGAAGATGAAAAGCTTGTAGCATTGGAGCAACACACACAAGCAGAGCACCTACTGCAGAACCAACTGCAAGGTCTGTGTACGCACCTCCAGAATGCCGAGGAGAAGCAGCGAACTCTGCAGGAAGAAAATCTGCAGACTGCTAAAGAAGTACAAGTGCTGCAGAAACATCTACAAACCAAGTATGTCCTCTATAATAAATATATATTGTTTGACTAATTTCATATGATATATATCATGTTACTGATATATCCATAGATAATGTGTATATGGACTAAAGTCAAGCAAATTTAAATGCATCAATGTATAATATACTTGAAAAAATATGTACTCAATCATGGATACAAAAACAGGTTAAACAGAGCATGCAGATTCAATATAGTATAAGTATAAATACAAATGTTACCAACATGGAGACTAACATATACATATTTTTAAACATTGGAACAGGTGTATAGTAACAATGAAATGCAGATGACTGCAGGCAAAAGGTAATGCTACCCAATGTTAAGGTAAATATAAATGGCTATGATGACAATAATGTTGCTCTTACTATTATATATAGAGTAGAGTAACAAAGTACTCACCCGGGGAACGTTAATAATAAATGCAAACTGGTTTAGAATGCACACATTTTATAAAAACAACCAGATATACGTTCATATATAGAATTCGGTGAACTCAAGAAGGTTAGCATAAAGACCATCCCCATAAAGATAGCAACCCTATGGATAACAATAATGTACACATACTGTAAGTGTCATAGGAAAGAAATGTACAATTCATATAGAATAACAATTGTGACATAGACCACGGTGTTAAATTTATCAAAGGGCTAAATGAGATACATTACAAATATCACAGTAAGTCTTACTATGATAGACTTCTAACTGAAAAACGAAATGACATATAACATCAATTCTCAGCGTTTGGACACTGCATCAGAGGAAGCACCCCAGGTCCCACTTGGAGTGGAGTCCATGGGGTTCTAGTGTACCCAGAGTGAAAATCCAGAATGCCTCCCTCTGATGCAGCGTCCTGGCTCTGTTACCACCTCTCACAGGAATTGGAATGAAATCCAGCGCTGTCTTTTGATTATTGGGGGACTTAATAAAATTACAATCAAAAACCGCTACCCCTTACCTCTCATCACCGACCTCTTTGACAGACTGTCATGGGAGACCAGGCCAAATACACCTTTATATTTAAGGGATCAGTCACAGGGCAAAACAGGCAGTAAAATAAATTGCGGTCTATTCGGATAAGACCTCGGAAACACACATAAATACAAGATACAGAGAATATACACACTTACTGGGGTCTGGGGGAATGAGATCTAGCCCTTTCCATTTTGCAAGGCGCCTGCTTCAGCAAAGGCTTACCTTAATAGGACCTCGGTTCTGGACTCCTGGACTGAAATCCAGCCTGCTGGCTAGGCCTTTCCTCCCCCATGCTTCTCTGTGTGAATAACTCTTTCACTCAGAAGCACAGGTGAGAGGCCCAGCAGCAGCGTGTCTTCATATCAGGAAAACAGACAGGTAAAAGAGAGAGAGCTGCTTTACTGCACTCTCTTATATAGGCTGGCTTGCCTACCTAAGACACTGAGGGGCCTAATAGCCAATTACAGCAGGGATTGAGATTGCGCATTCCCTGATAGGAGGGATAAATTCAAAACTTGCCAATGGAAAACATACTTATGAGTTTTGACATACAGGGCCGTTTTTAGCTAGTCCCAGACCTCCTGCTGCCAAGGCTCCTATACGTCTGGAGGAAACAAAGGCAGATATCCTGTAATCCCCTCCCCTTGGCCATGAGCACACACCTAACTGGTTTTGCACAGTGAATCCAATTACTTGAGCCTTTTGCTTTGAAATGCTAATTACGTGTGGCTGCCTTTAGTCCTGTATGCAGTCCCACTCATAGCATAAACACAAAATGCATGGTGGTTTTAAAACACAGAAAACCAACATTTAGACACAAAAGCTGGCACTCCACCATTTGCACCTATCATGTGGGGGTTCGAAAACCTTCTCTTCTCTAAGACCTCAGCTACGAATACCTTGCTGGCAAGCAATACAGGTTAAAATATCACCCCCCCTTTTCCCTCATGTGCCAGAAGTCTCTGTCCTGCTGCTATTTCTCATAAGAGGCCACCCATACAAGGCAATCCACTTATAAGCTTGCACAGGCAGTTACGGGCCCATGAGTCAAAGGGAATACACCGAGACTGCATTAACTAGTCCACTGGGCTTATACAGTTAACCCCACACACACAGTTCCTTGCTTATAACCCTATGGGGGACAGTATAAAAAGGGAAGAAAGTTACAGAGCAACACAGTAAGGTACAATATTAGAACCAAGAGTTGACACTCTCAGCCCTTGCCATACGGTTTCATGGGCTCCCAGCCGGGCTCCACATTTATTAATGAAGGCCGGCTACGCCCTACCGTCACATTTCTGACCACTGACCTCGGCTTGAATTTGGACTCCCACCTTCTCTACTCCTGGAACCTGGATACACACAACGACCGTAGAAAGAAGCTTGTGGGGAGCGCAGATGTCACAATATGTGGAGAGAAAAATGAAAATATATAGTGTAGTATGTTCTACAGTATGTTCTACAGCTCTCAATGAGCTGTTTATTCGGTAGAACATACTACACTATATATTTTCATTTTTCTCTCCACATATGGTGACATCTGCGCTCCCCACAAGCTTCTTTCTACAATCAACGACAGGAGTAATTGGATCGTCTCCTTAGAGGGTTGAGCTGCGAAGTTCACTATTTTATTCACATTCATTTATAATTTATATTATTCACACATTCACACATAAGAGCACTTTTTTATAAAAAGGTTTAAATTTATATATTGCCCCTCTATAAGAAGCGCCTCACAGACCTTTTTTGCACTACACACAACAACCACCCGACTTCTCCAACCCCAGACCACGGCAAGTATAACGACCATTCTGACCTCTCCTACCCTGACCCGGCTACACGACCGTCACTCTGCACTCCGGACATGGTTACGCGGTTGTAGGTCGGTGTATATCACTATCTCCACCTCAGCAGTCCCATCCTGTTTGTGGTGAGCACTCGTTGCGCAGGACTGGAGAGACTGTTTGGACTTTGAGGACTATTCAGATGGGGAAGTGACGGCTGAAGTGTAAGTTTCTTTGGGGGGAAATCAAACAACTCCATCAAATCCGGGACATTGGAGGTATCATCTAGGGTGACCTGTGAGACCTCCACATCTGAATTTTTGGCAAAGGCTGTACCTGCAGGGAAGGTTTGCTGTGGTGGGACCACACAACCCACAGGCTTAGTTATAATTTTTTATGAGCAAGCCTCACAGGAGCCTTTATTCTGGGTACTGCCGGGCAAGGCCTGAGGCAAGAAACTGACCAAACTCAGCCAGGCTGACCGGTTGATAGTACAACAATTTAGGCAGTTTTTTCCTATGTCCCTCAGCCCATTATGCGGGAGAGAAGCTAACAGGGAGAGATGGCTAGAGGATGCTATACAAGCCTATCTGATCTCTAAGTGTCTTTACTCCATCTTTCACACCATAGACCGGGTCAGTTACCTAATGGGGGGGGGGGGTGGCAGATAGGCAGGGGTATCTATATGGACAGGGTAGAATACCTGTTTGAACAAGCTCTAAAGAAGGTGTATTCGGTCACTGTCCCTGACCATACAGGCAGCCTCTTTAAAAACCTGACACTTCTCAATTACTATTGATGGAGTAAAAGATTCTCCATGTTGAGAGGGACATGTGAGGCCTCATCACTTATCTAGGGTGTGTGCGTTCAATTGCATATTGTCTTACTGTATTAAATGTACTGACAATTGTTCTGTATTTGTTCAGATGTCCCAAGCTGAAGGATGGTACATCAAATTCAGTTCCAAGCGAGGATGTTGGATTTTCCACTTGAGGGAGAGTGTAGTCATATCTGGTTTAGGCTACTGCCCTGGCCTGCTTAACATGTCCTGGTATCAGTGCAGGGAGTGTTAGGCCAAATTTGAGTTTTCCCCAGCAGTGAGCAGCTCCCTTGAGTGACATGGGGGGCGGGACAAGGCCTGTGTTTTTCCCAATCCTGGGCTCAGACATTGGACCCTCCCCCTGGGTTCGTAAGGGGCTGCACTTCCTAAATTTAGCCAGTGTTGTCTCTCCCCTGAGAGAGACTGGTCTCACGGAAGAGGTGCACAGGACTCTGTCACCTTCCACCCCTTCCCTTAGGGGAGTGGGAGTGAGGACTATACCTCCTGCTCCATCAAGGTTGAGTCCAGGGACCATCACAAGTCTGGGAACAAAATGTATGCAGTGTATGCTATTTGTTGATTTTTGGTTGGAGAATAAAGGCTGTTCCTGTTAGACTGCACTCCGAGGAGTATATTTTATATCAGGGGAAGTATCAAAGAGTTCTCCCACCGGGAATGCCTCCAGCACTCCTGGAGCCTGTGAGAGATGGAGGCACTGAACCAAGAGTGAGAGAGAACCAGCTATCACCTCAAGAGCCTGTAATTTCTTCCCCAATAACAACAACGGAATCTCAGAGCTTCTGTGAACCAGCAGGAACTCGGCACTACACACCTGGTAACTGGGAATCTCACAGAGGTTGGGGGAAACACCGCTACACTAGTAATATGACAAGATACTGTAACATTGGCTTTATGAAAAAGATCATAGCAATTTAGTCCAGGGCCAGTATTTTTGTTGACATTTCTTTAGAAAATCTATATTAAATGTATATCTTAAACATTTTTTCAAGGGCATTGTATCAAGGCCTCTTGGATGCAAAACGGAGACCAAAATACAGTAGTGCAAAAATGCACTGCGCACAATATATTACAGAAAAAAAATATCCAGCTTTTAATAGGATTTTTTTTGTAATAAGGTTGGTAGTAATTTCATGCAGTGTTAATTATTAATGTTTCACTGTTAATAACAGGTGCAGTGCTTGTCCAAAATGATTGAAAAAAAACAGAAAACGCATAGTGAATGAGTGTAAAGTATAAATGTATTGAAAAAGTCCTATGTAGGATCTACATGATAGTCCAACAGTGCAAAATACAAGTTTATGGACTTCCAATATGATGGTAAAACAATTAGGTGAGAACCAGGACCGGGAGACATGAACGCTGCTTGACTAAATGCTGAGTCCGGACCGCTTTCTCTGTCAGCTGAGCCCAAAGTGCAAAATGAATCAATTAACCACTCAAAAAATATATATTTTCAGTTTGACTTGGACTCCCATGGCTGTGCGCTGTTTCGATTTTTTTTTCTTGCTGAATCTAGACTTTAATCATTGGCAGCTGGTCATACTGATGCAGAGACTCTATGAGTTGGTGGAGAAGATAAAATGTGAGTTTTTTGGATTCATCCTTCTTTCAAAATGTTATTGGTGTCTTACTGAAGATATTCATGTATTGGTATTCCCAATGAAGATTCAGGGGTGAGATTTCAATATAGTTTGCACACATTTACTTCCAGGGATTAATCAATTACCTATTTAGAAGAGCGTAAGACCCATTAAGAAGTTATTGTTCAACCTACCTTCTATAAATGGAGGTCTCTATTTACATGATTTAAATACTAAAACTTTTTAAAGATCCTGTCCTGGAAATTCTTGACCAGTCAAACGTGACATTGGCTACGTTGTTATATTACTATGCTAACCGTTTACCTTTCTCTTAGAGAGTTAGTAATTCTGTCGCAGTCTTTGACATGTCCTTATGAGCATGCGCGAACCTCCACGCATGCCCACGTACATTCAACATGGCGGCGCCCTGTAAAGGGAGCCGCCAAAAGCCTCTTGCGACCCACTTGGCATCCTGAAGCCCCGCACTGCTGGCAATCTCCCCCGCAACCACTGGAGATGCGCGCACGCTGTCGCTGACACCTGCCGGACGTATCAGGGCACCTCTGCAGCACATAAGGATGTAGGGGATCCAGGGGGAATCCTGCTACACTACCGACCAACTTTATTCTTACTTGGCTAGCTCCGCGAATTTCGGAATATCCCGGTGATGTGCGGTTTTGTATCGTTTTCTCCCGTGGTATGTAGCGTTATATCGCGCCCGTGATTTAAGCATTTTATTCCCGCTGGCTGCAATACTGCAATGCCGTGTAAAAACGCATGGGGGCGTTTGCGAGCTGTTGTCTTTGAAGCCGAAAAATTAATGAATTGTAATGCAGTATATACTGTATATATACAGTATATACTGTATAACAACAACCCCTATAACCCCTAACATACACATACAGTACTGTATATGCACATCAATGATACTATAGGCCGTCCCCTGGCGAGATGTGTTTGCAGCAGAGAGAGAACCGCTGCTCTCTCTGCGTAAACATCGACACATTAAAAATTATTTAAAATACATTTTTATTCATAGTGTAGATGTGCAGGGGGTCTCCGGAGCTGAACCGCGTTGGTTTCAGGTCCGGGGACACCCTGCTTCCCGAGATACAGCCCCCTTTATGAGGTGCCGGTATCCCTCTGCATTTCAAAGTCCCGATCACGTGACCGCGACATGTAAACAAAGCAGAGGGATACCGGCACCCCCTAAAGGGGCCTGTATCTCGGGAA
>WSYH01010581.1:0-22827 GCA_036426205.1 Ascaphus truei | reverse complement strand
GGGAATTACACATTTTTGGCCAAATAAGTCCATTTTACTTAATTGATATTTATACATATATATTTAGGCACTGTACCGTGTATGATTTTCACTGGATGTGCTAAAACTGAGCTTTGTTGTGTTTTATGTGCTGTCTCTGGTTTTAAATATATTGCCATGCTCAGTAGCACTCCTCTGGGACATTCATATGCTTATATACGTGTGGTTATTTTGGGGGTTCAATAGGAGCTTGTTAGGTGTCCAGTATATTTTTTAAAATCCATGTTGAAATAAGCCATTTTCATAGCACAGTCCAGCCTTTGGCTATTTTGTTGGCGGCCGTGCCGCCGTTTCATTCCTCCTTGGCGGGTGGTGATTTCTCCTGTATCCTCATACAGCTTGGAGTACGTAAGACCGGATGAATCAAAGTTATATGTGAGTAATTCACTACTATTTCTAAGTTGGGAGCTTCCCCAGGTGAACTGGTTCATTGAGTTGCAGGACTCATGTATGGGGGGTCTGGGTGGGTTTCAGGACTTCCCCCGGACAAACCTTCACAGTCTCGCCAGACCACTTCCCAACTAGGGTTAATTCACATAAGCTCCATTACTTATTTTGCTATCCGGATGCAGCAATGATATTAATGTGGAAATACATGCTCTGTAGCAAAGTTAATTGAGGGGATTCTGTGCCTCAATGTTCCTTCTATATGGTTAACTAAATTACACCTTTTCAAGAGATAAATAGGTATTTCACTGTGTATTTTGTCACATTGGATGTTGCTCTGGACTTCTTTGTTTCTTGTTTTATATAATTAGCCACGCCCAGTGTCCTTTTGACACTTATATACATATATATATATATATATATATGTTGCACAAAAAGAGAAGAAGGGCCGAAAGGTGCACTCAAACAATATATAATGAAAAAGTAGAAAAAATGGACATTATTAGCAATGAGTATTAAAAAACACAAAAGACAGACCACACAAATATACATAATAAATGTCGTGTGTGATGCAATAAATTATAAATTATACACCAAAAGGCACAAAAGTCTGGTAAGAACCAAAAACATGGGAGTTCAGACAAAACGAGGGAAAGAACATTCCCCCAGTGTTGTGACTAAGATCGGACGATCTATAGCAAAAAACTCAAAAAAATATATAATGGCTAAACAAACCAGAACACAGAAAATGAATTGACCTCTGAAAAATGGTGTCGTGAGAACAATACATAACACACGCTGAAGGTAAGTATAAATGTGACCCTTAGATGTGCTGCAAACGGACTGTAATAGCTAATGCCAAAACTATGCTGCACACATAAAATCAGCATCAAGAAGAGGGGAGTCCAAATAGTGCACTGGTACTGCTGCGACACACTTTATTCGAGCAATACCCAGTATGTACCTGGCAGATACCTGATGAATGCGCCGCTCCTACCTCAGACAAGCCCCGTTGCGGTTTGCCTTCCCAGCCATGGTTCATGCCTGGCTGACGGGCGGCTGATCTGTTAAATGATATATGATTAGTATTTAATAGGCTGCAATGCTTGCGTGTCTACAGATGGCATAAATTCATGAATTGTAATGCAGTATATATATATATATATATATATACTGTGCAGTATTGCAGCCAGCGGGAATATAAAGCTTCAATCCTGCCTGGAAAATAACGCAATGCACTCGGGCAGAAAACAGTCACAAACCTCAATACACCCGAGTATACCCGAATTCGTGGGACTAGCCGAGCTCGAATAAAGTGTGTCGCCAGTGTAGCACTCATCACAAGTCCCCAAAGGTAAGAACCCAATGATAATGGGCAAAGGTAATGATTGAGCAACCCAGGACAGAGAGCACTACAGATGGGTAGTGAAAAGGCAATGAGGAGGTCCCACAATACAGACCAGCGTCCCAAGCTCAGGCACCAGCGTCGTCACGAAGGAAAGTCTTGGACATCTAATACAGCACACGGGAGGAGGAGGTGGGGGTGCTGTCACAGCTCTGCAGAGCAGTGCTCTCTGTCCCTGGGTTGCTCAATCATACCTTTGCCCTATTATTGGGTTCTTACCTTTGGGGACTTGTGATGAGTGCTCCAGTGCACTATTTGGACTCCTCCTCTTGCTGCTGAGTTCATGTGTGCAGCATAGTTTTGGCATTAGCTATTACAGTCCGTTTGCAGCACATCATAGGGTCACATTTATACTTGCCTTCAGCTGTGTGTTTTATTATTGTTCTCACGACACTATTTTTCAGAGGTCAATTCATTTTTCTGTGTTCTGGTTTGTTTAGCCATTAATATATTTTTTTGAGTTTTTTGCTATAGATCGTCCGATCTTAGTCACAACACTGGGGGAATGTTCTTTCCCCTGGTTTGTCTGAACTCCATGTTTTGGTTCTACCAGACTTTTGTGCCTTTTTGGTGTATAATTTATAATTATTGCATCACACGCATTTATTATGTGATATTGTGTGGGTCTGTCTGTGTGTTTTTTTATACATCATTGCGAATAAAGTCCATTTTGTCTACTTTTTCATTATATATTGTTTGAGTGCACCTTTTTGACCCTTTCTTTCTCTTTTTGCAACATATTCTCTGTGGGTCCGTAGCACCACCAGAGGGTTACTCTCTACCCGACCCTTGGGTATTTCTAATCACTAGGTCATCCAGGGGTGATTTGATTGCGGATCTATTTGTGTTTAATAATATATATATATATTTTGTGGGTAATTTTGGTGGGTTTCTGAGAGCTTGCTGGTTATTGTGTGTTTGTAAGTAGGATTACCCCAATGACAAATTAGATATTAATGGCTGCCAACAGATGAACTGACCCCCCTGGTCCAATACAAGACGTATACAAAAAATACAACTGTAACAGCGCTAGTGGGAAGAATATACGTGGACCGCACGGTGGGTGAAATATATACAACCATATATTGTTGTATATATTTCACCAAAAACTGCGGTCCACGCTATATTTTTCCACTAGGGCCGTTACAGTTATATTTTGTTGTTTTAAAACATCTTTAGCTCCTCAATGGCTTCCTTTCCATCATCAAACCTTTGTGCAAGAGACGGCTCCGGCAGAAAAAGAGTTCATCTCTGGCTACCAGATAGACCAGAAACACATTGTTTTACAGCGCATTGTAAGCCTATCTGGCAGTGAAGGGTTATAATATTCTGCTTTACTTAATGTCATTCCAGCTTTTTTCTGTTTAATGTAGATAATTTTTTTCTTAGCTACGGTGTCATTGAACCTTGTTAATATTGTTCCGTGTGTCTTCAATCAGTTATTTCTGAAGACAAAGGGGGTCACTGAAAGATCTTAGCTCAGTCACCGCGCTAAGAAGCTTACTGATGTAATCTTTTAAATAAACCCCACAAAGAGCAAAGCACTGTAAATTCTGCCTTTCAAAGTCATAATTGTATTCTATCCTCATGAAACAGTGTAAGATTTCTTTCGTAGCCTGACAATATAAGGTCTTTGATGATTTGGTCTGACAATACTTTTGAAGCTGATCCTATGCATATACTTGGAACAAGGAAGATGCTCACTACCATGCTGACTATTGTGTCATAATTTAAATATTTTTTATCTGTATTAATTACACTTTAAACCTGATCACCAAACATTAATTAAAACCAGCAGTATGCACATGATCAAATAAAAAGAGATAGAGTAACATTTCTATAATTATATTCTTCTTATACTAATAATCTTCTTACACTCCTACAGAAAATGTTTACCCTGGACGCCTTCCAATTTAACACAACACAAAAACATATGCACTGGATACAAAACTTATGTTTCAATACTTAATAGAAATGTTTATTTCAAAAGGAAGATATTACTCTGAAATATCTGGTAGATTATGTTATCAATGTAACCCCCTTGTAAGTGCAGGCAGCTGACACGCATTACATGCCCCTTGGCTCCAATAGAAAATTACAACTTCCAGCTTGCTGTGCTGTAGCAGGGAACCAATGTGGATGGGACTTTTGATGGTCAGGGCCTCGGCCAATGAGCCCTTATTATAATATAAACTTTGTTTGACATTTGAGGTTTATACATTTTTCAAAACTAGATCAAATGAGAGATCTTGAATAATACATAACCTGAGAATATTCATGATTTCATCATATATAATGTTAAATAATAATAGCATGTTCTGTATAGCGCTGTAGTTTTATGTAGCAATTTTTACAGAGACATTTGCAGGCACAGGTCCCTGCCACGTGGAGCTACAATCTATTTTTTTGGTGCGAGGCACAGGGAGATAAAATGATGTGCCCAAGGTCACAAGGAGCAAACACTGGGAATTGAACCAGGTTCCCTGCTTCAAACTCAGTGCCAGTCAGTGTCTTTACTCACTGAGCCGCTCCTTCTCCAAATTTAAGAAAATATGAATCTACACCTTATGTATGTATACAGGATTTTTTTTTAACTTCGAGTGACCGCCTTCACGCTTTGCTTCATGTAAATTAGGTTATCTCTCTTCTCTTAACATTTTCTTATGTAGCTATTGTGCTACTATGCATGTAAAAGCATTTTTCTCTGCACGTTTAAACTGCAGTTTTTTTTAATGTAGACGAAGCACCAGCATCCAAACACCTATGATTAGCCATTATGGTTCTTTATCTATCACCTGTGCGGGAGCACGCGATTTGCTTAGGAGGTACACTGGTGACACACTTTATTCGAGCTCGGCTAGTCCCACGAATTCGGGTATACTCGGTGTATTGAGGTTGTGGATGTTTTCTGCCCGAGTGCATTGCGTTATTTTCCAGGCAGGGATTGAAGCATTTTATTCCCGCTGGCTGCAATACTGCACATATATATATATATTACTGCATTACAATTCATGAATTTATGCCATCTGGTAGACACGCGAAGCATTGTAGCCTATTAAATCCTAATCATTATCATTTAACAGATCAGCCGCCCGTCAGCCAGGCATGAACCATGGCTGGGAAGGCAAACGCAACGGGGTTGTCTGAGGTGAGGAGCGGCGCATTCCAGGTATCTGCCAGGTACATACTGGGTATTTGCTCGAATAAAGTGTGTCGCAGCAGTATGGTTTGCAGATGCAAAAACACTACATAGCACGAAAAGGACGATAGGAGTCCTCTACTCTTTGACAAAGAGCCATCCAGGGGAGCTCCAAGGGAGTGTTGTCATACTTGGGTATACTAGCTGGGGTCCCACTGTTCATTTATTTTGAGCAGGTGTGCCAACCTATGTTGTTATTCCCTATGCCTCCCCATATAGGAGTATTATTTGACATACATTGCTAGCAAGTCCTTATTGGATTATTGCCGTGTTGAGAGGAAAGCGATATGAATTATGGATTATTACTGGATTAGTGATACATGCGTTTTCTCTGAGCACAGACACAGAGCTTGTCTCTAATATTGCCTGATGGTTATCCAGCACGAAACGATTAGAGTGTTTTTTTAATCCTGTCAATGTGCCAATAAATTAAATTTTCTTTGCAATCGACCTACCCTTGGTGAGTTTTTTTCGACAGTGCACCACCATCCTCCGTTTCATCTATCATCGGATCCGGCTGGAGCACGCCAACTATGGTTCACGCTACAAGAGAAAAAATCAGGAGCACTTTTAAGTCTATTACTTACCGTTATTCTCCGGTACAATTACACCACAGTGATGTTTTCCTTGATGCTATTGTGACAAAGAGGCTATACACTGACCGTTCTTGCAGTCTTTGACCCAGACCTGTTCTTCCCCTCAGTAAAGTTTACTTACATTATTCATGTTAAAAGGATACAACCCACTCGGAATATGTATCAATCTATACAAGTTAACTGACTTTCATCATATGTCTGGCTACACTTACAGAATTGTTTGTCCTGTATGTGAGTTAGAAGCACTGTTCCCGTTGGGATTTCCCAAGCACATTGTTTTCTCGGCCAATGAGATTGGACCCTGGAGAAGCAGGACTAAGGAAGGAGGCTCTCTAAGACCCTGACAGGACATGCAGGGGCAGAGCTGCAGGGGGAGAGCTGCTAAAGGAGATCTGCGTGCACTGAGATATCTCAGGCCTGACTGTTGGGGACCCAGGGCCAGGCTACGTTCTTCCCTTGCAAGCAGATGCTGGTGGAGGAAGAGCAGTTTACATCATGAGTAGGGTCAGGGAGCATCCAAATGAAATCAGTAGGAGGAACTCGCATGGCAGAGGGGACCCTCAATGAAGCGTTATAATGGGGTTGGGTACCGACAGTTTTGCAAGTACAGGCCTGCAACATAATTCTGTGTTATTAGCTCCAATGGTGTGCCAGCACCATTGAACAGGCCTGATACCAGGATTGGGTGGCCTCAGCAACAAACACTGGCATACACCCGCACAGCTTTAATGGGGAGTGTTATGTTATCAGTTGTTATGTGAATGTATATAGGATCCTTCTGTAAAGGATCATTAAGGTACCAGAGGTCCATTGCTAATTTCTTATAAATACTGTTATACCATAAACACTACTCTAAGTTTGTCTTCCATTATCTGACTTAAAGCCACATGTGGCATATCTCATAGAGAAGGAGGATCAGGCCCCCAGTCAGCAGCTGGTGTTATTTCTGAGGAAAGAACCAGAAATATGTAACAAATGTCTTGTTAGATCGCGATATATATGTTACAGCATGTAGCTTCTTTTCAATATACAGAGGATGTAATAGGTAGAATATGGCAGCCCATCCCTTCCTAGTGTTTCAGCCATGAGCGACAAGCCCAAAAAAGTCAGTGAATACCTGAAACTAACTAAGGATGTGTGCAATTAATATAGGATGATGTGTAAGTGTGATAAATGTGCAGGAGGTGTGCAATGCTGGCATGTAAATCCTGAATGTGGTTACTACATTGCTGATTGCCTGCCATGGTGGTATATATATTATATATAATATATAATATATATATATATATATATATATATAAAACAGTAAATGAATAGACAGCGCTTGATGAGGTGTCGACTTGGTTGATCACAGAAAAAAGAAAAAGAAAAACAAAAAAAACCACAGATGACTGATATGTTACTTTCAATGAAGCAATAGCAATGTGAAAAAAGTGTATTAGAGTAGTAGAAACTAAGATAGCTAAAATCTTATGGGATAATACAATTCTAAATGGTAAAAAAACACTAAATGATAAAAAATATATTACTGAAAAATTATATATAAAATAATGTCCAAAGTTCATGGATCAGATCTAGCTAGTGATCTGTATCACAGTACAGAATAAACCTTGATAGTGATGATAGTGGATCTTGGCAGCGTTCTTCCCTGGGTTCAACAAACTGGTTCAACAAACTCCCAGAAAATACATATTAGAGAAACGAAAAGAGAAGAAGCGCCAGATCCTTGTGTAAAATCTGAGAACAGGTTTAAATAACGAACTGAGACAAATGCACCCACCAATTGCCACAAGATAATAAAGCGTTGTATGAGCAAGCTCATGCCCAACAATTTGCCAGACCGCCATCAGAAAGCTCGTCAGTAGAGTGTATACTATGTAAGACTCCCTACTGTGGTGTCACCGTTTCCAGATTCCTCCAGCAACCCGAGATTGCAGCCTGCTGTTCCTGGTCTGTTGAAAGTCTTTGTCGACGGAGGCAACTCAGGACACTTCGTCTCTTTCTCTCTGGAATCTGCACTGCTGGGCACTTCACTTGATCTTTGTAGCTTGCTAGTCCAACGTGACCCTACGCGTTTCTTTCATCCCCTGATTTCATCCCTAATATACACACGTTGTGTGAAAAAGAAAGTACATCCTCTTTGAATTCTATGGTTTTACATATCAGGACATAATAACAATCCTCTGTTCCTTAGCAGTCTAAAAATGAGGTAAATAAAACCTCAGATAGAACAACAACACAGAATATTACACCGTGTCATGATTTATTTAACAATTACTTTGGAGTGAGGATGCTCCCTTTCCAGCTCCCTCTTTAGTGCACACAATATTGTCCTCTTTGCTTCTTGTGTTAACACATGAAAAGGAGTAATAACGGCGGCTACACTTAACTCTTCTTTCTTTTCTTGGAAAAGGTCTGATTGTAGTCTTCCGTTTTTGCATATGCCACCAATATTAGAAATATAAGCACATTTTATTTCATTTATACATCCTAAGTGTGTACACCACACATTTAAAAAGAATGGTTATTAAATAATATTTATTTGGTTCAGCAAGATACTTCTTTGATGTATAATTAGTAAACTATGATTAAACTATTCAAGAATATTGAAATGCAATGAAAATCTACAGTATATTTTACCAGCAACTCATACGCAAAGAAGTTCAATAATTGTTGTAGCCACTAAGTTTTCTGTTTGTAATATTATCAGATGTCTCTAATTCTTATGTCAAGGTACTAGTACTGAATAATGAAGAATAATGTTAGTAGGTACAACTCACCACAGTATTTCAAGAATGTACTTTAAAACACAACTACCTTATTTCAGCTCGAGGATAATTTGCCTCTACACTTAGTTAACTACCAACAGCAGTCCAGCACAAGCAGAAAAGGGAAAAATACTTTTTTACAGAGCAAGTGCCCAACATGTGCATCAGGTTTTGCCTTTTACAAATTTGTTACTCCTTTTGTCTGCTTCTTTTTGACCATGGGTTGTGTGTTGCTCCTTTGTTTTGTTCTGTCATTGTTGAATATGTTATAAAAATGCAGTGCTGCGAATAGGATGGGTTAAGGTAGGATTACAATGAATTTTGTTAATCATTATGTCATGACAACAAATAATAAAATAATTTCGAGGTATGATGGAATATAAGCATATCTTCTATCAGTACAAATACGGGTATTAACAGGAATAAGACATATAGTATACATCCATATGGATCAACATTAGAAGGTCAGAGAGAAAGGTTTAAGGAGGAACACATCAAATAACATGAATGAGAACTTGTTTTTTACAAGGACATTGACAGCTCCCTGATACACCACTGTAAGATATTTGCATTGCTCTACATGGGCTGCAGAAGTTTATCAAGCCAGTTATTGCAATAGGAATGCACCATGAAGAATAAAGGATGTACTGTCACAAGCTTCACATGGGTTTAACATTTATTGATATGTTTTTTTTTAATGCTCGTCTGTGTTATCAAGTATTTCTCCAAACATGTATATACATCTGACAATGTTGTTATTTAGTGTCTATGGTGAATTTAAATGGTTTCTACTTAGTTGATAAAGTTCATTGTATCACCGTGCTGTTTGGTGAATGTTTACTGGTTTCATGGGTCTTCTTGGTGCCCAATGTGACCACAGTAGGCAGGAAATGCTGTTTACCCATGTGTTCTTCTCCCATATACACAGACGACATTGTTTCCCTTGGGAGGCATTTTTTTCCCACCATGATTTCTCCCCTAATCCCTTGATATGACTAAGTCCACAAGGGTGTAGTACTGCGTTTCGCAGCAGTGACTTTCCATCTCTAGAAATGTAAGTTTGCTGCTTGCAACGTATTGAAACTGAGGATCTGGAAATCCTCCCAGGGGAGGTCTATACGCCGCACAGCCGTAGAGCAAGGACTCCAAAGAAGGGCTGATCCGTTTGCCCTTTGTTTCATTAAAGTTTTTTATTAATCACTGATCAGCCTTCTTTGGAGTCCTTGCTCTACGCTGTGCGGTGTATAGACCTCCCCTGGAGGATTTCCAGTGTTCCGGTGCCTGCTGCCTGCAGGCCGGGCTGTGACTGGTGCATCTGCGTCCCCTGCTAAAACCAGAATACCGGCACTGCCGCGTCGTGCCGTCACTTCGCGCTGTGACCTACCAGCGTGACCGCGCCACCCCTCGCGTCGTGATGAGCGGGGATGAGGTGGTGGCAGAAGAAGTGCTGGCGGCGTGAGAGGATTCACTTCATCCAGGGAGTTGCAGAATTTCCAAGAAGAGGATAGACCACCACTTCACTACATCCCCAGCGTAAGTTGTTTCCTTCTATGTTTTCTCAAACTTTATGTGCTTACAGTTAGCCAGTTGCTGAGAATTACACTTGAGAAGCTATACACTGGGGGACAGTGGCAATCATCAACCCACTTTTATTGTTGTTTAAACACGAGTTTACAGCTGCAGCTACATTTTTGAGCGCCTGGTGTTGGGTTAACTTGCAGTTAAACCGTTTCACACTTGAAACTGAGGATGGCTGAAAAAGAAAGAAAGAAGAACAATTGGACCAATCACCGCGTCCGTTCAGCTTGTCGAGGGCAGATCGCATGAAGGTTGTCCCCCTAACTTTACCCTAGACGCCCCTAACAATGAGTCCTAACCCTAACCATTAACCCTAAAACCCCTAACCATAACCTCTTGACCCTAGAACACCTAACTTTAACCCCTACCCTAGAACCCGAAACCCTAAAAACCCTAACGTAACCCACTAACCGTAACCCCTTACAAAAAAACCCCATTATTAGAGCCCTAAAACCCCTAACATAGTTTCTAACCAACCCCCGAACCTTACAATAAAAAGCGTAACCCTTTGCCCAAAACAACCCTAAATTAACCCATTATTAAATTACCTTAGCGGTTGAGATGGCCGGCAGCGAGCTGTCCTCAGCAGCTGATTAGTGTGGGGAGTTTGCTCCCGCAAGTCTGGCCATTTCATAAACATATTTCAAATAGGCAGAGAGTTACAGGTAGGTGAGGAGATATTACTAGGATGGGATCAGATCGTGGGTAATTAATTAGTTAGGTTCAGGCTGGGCAATTTTAAGTTGCATTTCTCTCCCCCCTGGACTCTTCCCCCCTCCATATCTTACATCCCCATATCTCCCCTTCCCGCCACCTCTTCCCTCAATCCCACTCTCCTCCTCACACTCAATCCCCATTTCCCTCCCATTAACCCGCTTCCCGTCCTACACTCAATAACCCCATCTTCCCTCCTCCACTCAATAACCGCTTTTTCCCTCATTAACTCCCCTTCCCCTTATGCTCATTAACCCCCTGCTCCTCTCCAAGTTTAACTGCCTTACCTCCTCACACTAATAACCCCTACTTCCCTTATTAACCCCTCTTCCCTCCTCCACTCAATAAACACGCAAACTCGCACAGAGTAACGCTAAACAAGTACTTACAGCATTGGAAGGTAACGCAAAAATAAAGTTGTTTTAAGCCTATGCTAATAAGATCAATAACGGATGTTGTGTTTGCATAAACTTAGTGTGAGGATTCCATCGGGGAACATACCTTCCTTTCTGTCATGTTATAAGCCCTGACTAACTAGGCTCTGTGAATCTGGGCGTTAGAGGAGTTCTAGTGTATGATGAAATGCAAAAAAAAAAATGCTTTCTTTTGATGTGCATCCAGTAAAGGTTAAACCATTTGGAGATTTCTTGTACAGGTTTTCATGAAGACATAAGAATTATTGTATCTTATCGACCTTTCATTTCTAGTTTAGGTTGTGTCTATCTTAATCACTTCCTTCCCCTACCCCCATTTAGCGAGGGGTTCCTTTATGAATAATTTGTTTGGGTGAGTTTTGGATCCAGACAATTTTTGCATTTTGATTTGATGAAGAAACCGAGAATGATAGAAGAACAGTGTTAGCAGGGAAGCGCAATAGCCCAGGCAAAGCCCGTGGCTTGACACTCCTAGGGTGCCTTTCTCTCAGCGTAACCACTGCATATTTGAGCTGCGCATGCGTGACCGGCAGTTACTACCACAGATGGCGCGTCGGAGCCTGCCGATCGTGGCATGGGTACGAGCAGCCGGCAAGTCCGATCTCACTGGATTAAAAAAAATACAAGAAAGTGCCCGGGGGCCCACACATGCCTTGCTACGTCACTGAGTGCTTAGTATCTCCTATGTTACTCCAGCATCCTGTAACATTGCAAGAAATTAATAGCCTTTTATTGTTAATTGTCATGTCTTTTATACAGTATATGCAGAAATATAATATGAGGAGGCTTTAATTGCATGCTTTCTCATCACCAAGAGGCGAAAGTTCAGCATGGTAAAAAAAAAAAAAGAAAAAGGAATAAAACAATGAAAATATTATGGAGTGTTTCTGGATTAATTATGATGGGGCTATATTTCACAATCTGAGATTTATTAGGTATGTTTTATACAAAAAGAGAGGGATTAGAGTGCCAGGAGTATGAAAAGTAAAAAAAAAAAAAAACCCTCCCCGTTAATTTGATATGTGTGATAGATAAGAAATTCTAAAATAAACAAGCATGCATACCTAAGGTGGGGTGGATACCCTCAGAGTTGTGGTATTTTACTAATAATACACTTGCCCACTAATCCTGTGTCGCGCTTTGTTGCATTTTTCATTAGCATGTGCATATATCTATTAGTTTTTTGTCTATACTATGTGTTCTTTACAGATTACCCAAGACACATGCCTGTTAATGCACCAAACCAAAACAATATTAAAATAAATACAAAACCATTGATGAACTACAGTATTTCCCCTTTTTTTTATAAAAAAGGGGAAACCTATTGACTAGAAGTATGTAGGTACATTAACAGTGCATCTGTAAGAATTTGCCTTTAGACTTAACTCCACCCACTGGTTTGTATTTTCACGTAACAGTGGTTTAAAATTTTAAGAATGCTGTTTCCCAGGAGAGAACAAAATAATCTGTAAAGTATGCTATCGGTGATGGAGATAGAGTATTTAAATATGACAATGGGATACATTCTTTTTTCCTGTTCAGTGCCATGTACAGTACACCACTGTCTATGAGAAATGCGTTAAGTGCATATTTTAAATTGTACTGTTTTGATGTGTCATTCTTATGTAAGAAAATACTTGTTTGTATGAACAATAATTCAATAGTGAAACTAAAATATTTGTTTAGTATTAATTAATCTAAATAATAAGAATAATAACAACAATAATGAAGTTCTTAAATAGTATTGACAATTCTAATACGCGGTTTATACAAAGGAATCTAGGTATTCAGGGCCAATTTGTGCAGTCAAAGATGGTACAGTTTGTATACTTCGTTTAATGTATCAAACTTTTTTGCTCTCCATTGCTTTGCGTTTGTCACAATTGTGAAATAGGGAAAGTAGGAGGAGTGGCGAAGAGTTACATGTTGTACGTTATTGGATATGCTTATTCACACACACCATTTTCCCTTTTAATTTGCTTAGAATTATGAGAGAGTGAAGTTGTATACAGTAAGTCTAACATTTCGCACAAGATGCTAAAAAAAATGTTTTACATTGATGAAACTATACTGTACAAAAAATGAAGCAGTGCATCAAAACACACTTTATCCTGCCCAGTATTGTATAACTCTAGACGAATTATTTACAGGGTCAAATGAAGACCTTGACCCGAGAAATTACAATCTCATTTTGGTGCCAGAGAGAGCGGGGAGATTAAAGTAACTGCCCAAGGGCTACATTATTAAGTTCTAGAAAGTAACTCTTTTGGATGAAGTTTGTTATGCTAAAGCTGCAGTCAGTCAATATCCTGCATGTGTGTTTTTTTTATAAATCAGTTTGGTAAATAAGAAAAATGTATTTTGCATTTTCTGTTTAAAAAAAAAACAAACTTTGCCAATTTCTGTTATTCTATTTTAAACACATTTACTAAGGACAACTGCCCCTCATGTCCTGTCACAAGCCCTGGCACCACCCTTTGTCAGTCCTGACCCCTCCCTCTATCGCAAATGTTACGTGCGAGGAGTGATCAATGAATATTCATGGGCTTCCACTGAGTGACAGAAGCAGAGGAAAAAAAACATTATCCCTTATTCAAAGATTTCACCAATCAAGGAACGAATGGAACTGGCTAGGCACATTCTTTAGGTAATAGAAGATTGCCAGCATGAGAACTATTGAATTAAAAAAAAAAGTCAAAAAAAAAAAAGACTTAAACTTGCAAGCTTAAGATGATGTACTCATCGTCACTGCTGTAGGAACATATTTCTTAGGATTCATAGGACATTTGTAGAGGATAATATTAAACACAGGTCTAAAGAAATTAGGACTATTTAGTAAATGTGGAATGTGCAGAAATAACGCATTCCCAACTTAAAGAGCTTCTCATAAAACAAAAAAGACAAAGTATATTTTCTTCAAGTGATGCTCACACCATAAGAATTGTCACCCTTATTGGATTATTTGATTGATCATTTTTCAGCAGAGTTTTGTTTTTACACAGAGCGCGTTTCTCAAATTTTTTCTGTCAAAGTGTATTGTCAGAGTGTGTGTACAGGGGAACAGGTTATCGTTATGGAATTGATGAGTAAGATGCCTTAAATACATATTTTGAGAGCATTACGTAAAGTGTCAAAGATAAAAGAATGCCGCACATATCATTTTTGCCAGTTAAAAATGAGAAATACTGGTTTTACACAGTATTTCACTTGCTGGATTTCTGGGAGATAGGGAACCAATAATGTAAACTTATGTAGCCAGGTGACCCTCTGGCTCCCCAGACATTCGCGTTCTCACTCTTTTACCTGCGACAGCGTGAGGGCAGTTGCCACGGGTGATCGCGTCACCGGGGGCTCCCGGCGACATCCAGCTACAAGCGGCGCCGCCTCTGTGTAGCGTTCGCCACAGTGGGGGGAAGCTCGCGCACGCACGTATAGCCCCAGATGCACATACGGCAACAATACAGGGAGGTGAGGAAGGACATGCCCCACAGTCGCACATGCGAGTTAGCAGCGGCGTGTGGTGTGGCCAATTACACAGCGCGCATTGAGGCCCCAATGTAAGAGAGCCACCAAGGACTACAATCTCCAGCAGGCCTCTGGGGGACTTGCCACTTTCACCCTGGTCACAGGAAGATCTTGAAGCCAATAGAGTGGCAGATCTCATTAGACTGCAGAGTGGTGCAACAATGTGGGGTGGACAGGGTTTGTGTCAAGTTGGATTCAGGAACGAGATGGGGAAGGGGAAGTGTAGGTACACAGAGCAGGGCTCTGCTTGTACTAGGCAGAAGAAACCCGAGACCCAGGTATGGCCCCACTCCCCACTAGGTTAGTGGGTAAGTTTGTTAGAGGAAGAGCCCCTTAGGTAGGGACCCTTCCTAATCTGAATCTGAGTTGAGGTCTTGTTCAGTGACACAGCTGCAGTGCTGTGTGCTCTGACAAGAAAAGACAGTTTGGCTTGCGAGTAGTAGCCACGACAATTAGTGGCCAATTTCAGGGAAAGGCCCCCTTTCAGTGCAAGGGGGGGTGGTTTGCTTTCTATAGTACCCAGTTGCTATGTGACATCACCTGGTGCAGTGCACGCAGTGATCGCGGCCTGCGTCTGGGCTCAGACGGCTCACTACCACACACGAGACTATAAAGGTGGATCCGTCCAGTGCGGGAGCAAACCCACCGTTTGAGGCGAGGATCTGATAATCTCCTGCGCAGAAGGGATTCCAAGCCAAAGGTTCATCTGCGCACCGGTAGCAGGAGCATCGGGGCAGGTTTATCCAAAGTCACCAAGTGCACCATCTATACCTTCAATCATAGTGGGCAGCACTGTCCAACACGTGGGTTGGGGTTGTGGGACTCTTGGGACTTTGGGGATACTGTGGTAAAGAGGTTTTGATAGCCAGTTAGGGGCAGTTATAGCTGCCAGCTAGCGGAGGGTTGCATATATATCGTTGTGCATACTGATGATGTGCACTTGGTGAAAAGTACCACCAACTTTGTTGTTTTGGCTATTACAATATGATGGTTATTGGGTTTATTACGCGTTCAGTAAAACCTTTTAGCCAATTAAACCCTGGTGGTGGGATCTGGGTGGGTTCCTATGCTCGGCCAATCTCACTTCCTTAGGAATCTACATAGGTGGAGGACCGTTGACCGACAAGAACGTCCAGAGATCACCCCAGGCTCTCACAAGCGGAGGTCAGGCCTTTCCTGTTGGCCATGACAGATATAAAGCACCACAAGACACGGTGGTAACTTAGAGGTTCCCCGCCACACCACACAAGTATGCGATGTGGGGTGGGGGGAGAATACCCGTTTACACGTTAAATTATTCAAGTAAGCGTTTGTAACCTATTTCTTAATGACAAACACAAGTAACCTTTGACCCCTGTGCTAAAAGCTCAAATGAGCTTGTAATTTTATTGGTTAATTGAAACCGTAATCATATCTCTCCATTCTCTCTCAGAGCGCTGCCTTGCTGACACCTGGACGGTCTGCACCCTATAATGTCCAGCTTACGGCATATGTGAACGTGCCCTGTTTCCCGGGGATCGGCTATGTATAGGTTCCCCAGCCATAGGACTTAACAAAACAGACCATTAATGAGTCTTAACAAGATAACCCTGAAGAACCGTTACCCATTGTGCGCTCATTTCAGAATTGTTTGATAGTCTACCAATCAGGTTCTTGGCGCATTTATTCATACATCGATCTCCCATTGGGGCTCCACGAATCTCATATGCCGTGAGCGAAAAGGGGACAAATGGGAAGACGGCCTTCAATACGCCGTGAGACGACCATCTTGGAATATTGTGGTGCACTGCCTTTGGTTTGTAATGCCCAGCGGTCTTTCAAGAATTCATGATAGATATTTTTGACGTGACGTCCTCTCCCAATTACTTTGTAATGTCATACCTCCTCAATGAGATATTCTTATTTTTTTCTCAATTCCTATGCCGACATATTCCAAAGGCACACCAAACTATTTGCATCTTGTCTTCGTGAGAATTATCTCTGACACGATGGAGAGAAATGTATTTTCACCCAAACTTCCACTTCCTCTTGGGGCAACCATATCTCGACAAGGGCTTATGCATGGATCCGCTAAAACTCAAGGTAGTGGTAGATTGGCCCCAGACCACATCTCTCTCAAGGGCGATTCAGTGGTTCCATGGCTTGCCACAATTATGTATAGTAAAGGTATCCATAATTTTCCGCCACCAAGGGCTCCCATCACTGCCTTGATGAAGAAAGTGCAGACACTTTTCCTGGTCTCCTAAAGCATGCCAGGCCTTTGAAACATCTCAAAAACAGCATTGTCTCCGCTCCCATCTTCGCCATGGACCTAACTTCCTTCAATTTACGAGAAGTAGACACTGGATATTGGAGCTGGAGGCCGTACTCTAACAGAGACAGTCTCCCCAGGATAAAGAATTACACCTGTGGGTTTTTCAAATAAATTCTCTTCCCATGAGAGCAAAAACTAGGATGTTTTGAACAGAGAACTTTGGACCATTGCAAGCTTGCTCAGCAAGAGGGACGACACCTCCTGGAGGGCACTGAAAATCAGGGAGGGGGCCATGCGGTCGCCTTTCTTGTATGGGGAGCTGTGTTCTCTGCGTGGCCTGGATTGTGAGCAGCTGTGTAGTGCATCGCGTATGGTCAAGCAGTGGATGATGTTGCGGTGGGCGATCCCAGTAGCGTGTGCCTTTGAAAGAAACAGATATTCTCTGCGTGGATTTGCACGTACAGCTAAACCCCGTTGAAAACGCGCCTCGTTATACCGAGATTCGAGTTTATAACGCGGTTTTCCCGTGGCTCCGTTTTAAAAAAAAAAAAAAAACAATAAATTTTTTTTTTTTTTACATTTTTTTGCACACTGCACACACTGCACAACACTCACTGCACACACCCAACACTGCTCATTGCTCACACTGCCACCACGGCACACAGCACTGCACACTGCACACACACTGACCATTGCTCACACGACACACTGAAACACCACTGCACACTGCCACACACACTGCACACTGCACACACATGCTCATTGCTCACACGCAACACTGACACACTGCAACACACACTGCACACACCACTGCACACACATGCACACTGCAAACACACCCAAATCCACACACAATGCACATTGCTCACACTGACACACTGCACACACTGCACTGCACAATGCACATGCACACACACTGCACACTGCCACACATGCTCATTGCTAACACTGCACACATGACACAATGCACACAAACTGCCAACACACCACACTGACACACGCTCATTGCTCACATGCAACAACTGACACAGACACAATTGCACACACACCACACTGCCACACACACTCATTGCTAACAATGCACACCACTGACACAATGCACACCACACGCAACACACTGCACACACACTCGCACGACTGCACAAACACACTGCACCACACACTGCACATGGCTCACACTGACACACTGCAAACAATGCACTGCATACTGCACACTGCACACACAATGACACACTGCGGACAACACACTGCTCATTGCTCACACTGCACACACTGGACACACTGCAACACACTGCACACACACTTGCACACTGCTCAGGGCTCACACTGCACACACTGACACACTACACAAAACTGCACATCTGCACACACAGATCATTGCTCACAATGCACACACTGACACACTGCACACACCACCTGCACACACACTGCTCATGGGACACCACTGCACACAACTGGCACACTACACACATCACTGCCATTGGCCACACTGCCACACACACTGCACACACACTGCCACACACACTGCACACAACACTGACCTCATTTGGCTGACACTGCACACACTACACAACTGCACACACACTGCACACTGCCACACACTTACAGCCACTCACACACATCACACACACACATTAACACACTTAGACACACTTAGACACTCACAGGGACACTCACCACACTCACACCACACTTAACAGACACTCACACACACGCACACACAACTCACACACCTCACACACACTCCAAACACACTTACAGACCCCAACACACTCACACCAAACTTACACCACAATACCACACAAATACACAACTTAGACACTCACGCACTCACACACACTCACACACACTACAGGACACTTACAGACACACACACACTCCACCACACCACTTACAGCACTTACAGAAACTCACACCACGCACACACAACTTACAGAAACTTCAAACATCACAGACACTCAAGACACTCACACACACGTACACACAACTTACACCACACACTCAAGACACCTTACACACACTAAGACACTTACACACACTCACACACACATCCACACAACACATATCACACACAACTTTCTCTCCCATATCATACACACACACACTCTCTCACTATACTAAGGACGGGGGGTGGGGTAGGAGCAGAGGAAAGGCCGCGAACCGCACCACCACCGCTCCCCCCCCTCCTCCCGAGCAGGCAGCGGGAGCCCGGGGACAGCGGGGGGAGAAGAAACCCCCCCAGCTAACACTCCATGCAGGCAGCGGGATCTGAGGTAAGCGGGGACCTGCGGGAATCCCCGATCCCTCCTCCTGCCCAGCGCCTTGTCCCGCGGTTGACAGGGGGGGAAGGGGGGGGGGGGGGGGGCTAGGGGACAGGAGGGGACATCCCCGTCCATTCTCCCTGCCCCGAGGCCTTGTCCCGCGGTGACAGGGGGGGAAGCGGTGGACAAGGAGGGACTCACCGCTACAATCTCCTGCCCCGCGGGGCTGTACCGCCCCGGTGACAGGGGGGACGCGGGGAGCGGAAGGGAGGGACATGCCCGCTCAAATCTCCTGTCCAGCGGATGAATATGCGCTAAGCGCGGCAGCCATTTTTTTCTCGCGAACAAGTTAGTAACGCGGTGGTCTCGGGGTGGACCCCGAGACCCGCGTTATACGGGGTTTAGCGGTATTCAGCATCTGGGGTGTCCTACTATGTGAGAGATGGTGCGCTGGTGTTTACACTGAGAAGGATAATCACATAGTCGCGGTACGTGGAATGGTCATTTGCGGCCTCGGCTGTATGATCGCTCCCGCCATCCGTCGTGCAGCCTGTTCTAAGAATTGGCTGGGGCATAGCAACAAAATAATGAAATCATATAAAAGCACTACCGCCAACAAATAAATTAAATATGTTAGTTTTAATAGTTTCCTAGCCAAACAAAACAATATTCCTTTAACCCGACTAACCAACCCTAAAATGTAATGTAATGTTTTCATTTTTCCTTCAATAGAGTATGATGATATTTTATCTTTGGAGTGTTTAGGACTGAAACTGGGTCTGCATTGACGTGGGCTTGCAAGGCGTACGAGCTTTTTTGGCCAAAGGTTTAAATAAATGAAAAAACCAAAACCCTTTTTCAAGAGGAAAATAAGTATTTTACTCTGTATTTTGTAAGATGGATGTAGCATTTGGGCTTCTCGGTCGCTTGTGTATACATTTGCTCTTTCCCAGAGCTCTCCCTTTTTGGGACCACCAATTTAACATACTATATATACAGTTTGTGGGGGCTCAGGGGTTCCAAAATCAGCTTGCTGGGGTTTTGTGTGTGTATGTACAATTGGATGTTTATACTAAATTGTATGCTTGACTGTTCAATTGGCGTAACTAGTGTTAGTGTCATCTACGTCTATTCACTTTCTCTTTATTCTTTCTTTTGTCTCAATCAATTCATTTTAGTAGCATATAAATGTACTATTTTTAGACATATAGATTTGGAATACGATTTTAAAATGTTATTAAAATTTTTCCTTTTTAATGTAGAAAGCTTCTGTTAAGGCTCTTTTTTTAATGTTCAGGGGTGGGCATTACATATAGCGTTAGGGACCCCTGAATTGTGGTCTGCCGTGACGTTGGCTCAGGGGCTTACAACATTTTTGGCCAAATAAGTCCATTTTACTTAATTGATATTTATACATATATATTTAGGCACTGTACCGTGTATGATTTTCACTGGATGTGCTAAAACTGAGCTTTGTCTGTGTTTTATGTGCTGTCTCTGGTTTTAAATATATATTGCCATGCTCAGTAGCACTCCTCTGTGACATTCATATGCTTATATATACGTTGTGGTTATTTTGGGGGTTCAATAGGAGCTTGTTAGGTGTCCAGTATATTTTTTAAAATCCATGTTGAAATAAAGCCATTTTCATAGCACAGTCCAGCCTTTGCTATTTTTGTTGGCGGCCGTGCCCGCTGTTTCACTCTCCTCCTTGGCGGTGGTGATTTTCTCCTGTATCCTCATACAGCTTGGAGTACGTAAGACCGGATGAATCAAAGTTATATGTGAGTAATTCACTACTATTTCTAAGGTTGGAGCTTCCCCAGGTGAACTGGTTCATTGAGTTGCAGGACTCATGTATGGGGTCTGGGTGGGTTTCAGGACTTCCCCCGGACAACCCTTCACAGTCTCGCCAGACCACTTCCCAACTAGTGGTTAATTCACATAAGCTCCATTACTTATTTTGCTATCCGGATGCAGCAATTGACTATTAATGTGGAAATACATGCTCTGTAGCACTAGTTAATTGAGGGGATTCTGTGCCTCAATGTTCCTTCTATATGGTTAACTAAATTACCCTTTTTCAAGAGATAAATAGGTATTTCACTGTGTATTTTTGTCACATTGGATGTTGCTCTGGACTTCTTTGTTTCTTGTTTTATATAATTAGCCACGCCCAGTGTCCTTTTGACACTTATATACATATATATATATATATATATATGTTGCACAAAAAGAGAAAGAAGGGCCAGAAAGGTGCACTCAAACAATATATAATGAAAAAGTAGAAAAAATGGACATTATTAGCAATGAGTATTAAAAAACACACAAGACAGACCCACACAAATATCACATAATAAATTGCTACAATTGCTGTGTGATCAAAATTATAAATTATCACCAAAAAGCACAAAAGTCTGGTAAGAACCAAACATGGGAGTTCAGACAAACCAGGGGAAAGAACATTCCCCCATGTGGTGACTAAGATCGGACGATCTATAGCAAAAAACTCAAAAAAATATATTAATGGCTAAACAAACCAGAACACAGAAAAATGAATTGACCTCTGAAAAATGGTGTCGTGAGAACAATAACATAACACACAGCTGAAGGTAAGTATAAATGTGACCCTATGATGTGCTGCAAACGGACTGTAATAGCTAATGCCAAAACTATGCTGCACACATAAAATCAGCATCAAGAAGAGGGAGTCCAAATAGTGCACTGGTACTGCTGCGACACACTTTATTCGAGCAAATACCCAGTATGTACCTGGCAGATACCTGGAATGCGCCGCTCCTCACCTCAGACAAGCCCCGTTGCGTTTGCCTTCCCAGCCATGGTTCATGCCTGGCTGACGGGCGGCTGATCTGTTAAATGATAATGATTAGTATTTAATAGGCTGCAATGCTTCGCGTGTCTACCAGATGGCATAAATTCATGAATTGTAATGCAGTATATATATATATATATATATATATATGTGCAGTATTGCAGCCAGCGGGAATAAATGCTTCAATCCCTGCCTGGAAAAATACGCAATGCACTCGGGCAGAAAACAGTCACAAACCTCTCACCCTAGTATAAACCCGAAAAATTCGTGGGACTAGCCGAGCTCGAATAAAGTGTGTCGCCAGTGTAGCACTCATCACAAGTCCCCAAAGGTAAGAACCCAATGATAATGGGCAAAGGTAATGATTGAGCAACCCAGGGACAGAGAGCACTACAGATGGGTAGTGAACAGGGCAATGAGGAGGTCCCACAATACAGACCAGCGTCCCAAGCTCAGGCACCAGCGTCGTCACGAAGGAAAGTCTTGGACATTCTAATACAGCACACGGGTCAGGAGGAGGTGGGGGTGCTGTCACAGCTCTGCAGAGCAGTGCTCTCTGTCCCTGGGTTGCTCAATCATTACCTTTGCCCATTATTATTGGGTTCTTACCTTTGGGGACTTGTGATGAGTGCTACCAGTGCACTATTTGGACTCCCTCCTCTTGCTGCTGATTTCATGTGTGCAGCATAGTTTTGGCATTAGCTATTACAGTCCGTTTGCAGCACATCATAGGGTCACATTTATACTTGCCTTCAGCTGTGTGTTTTATTATTGTTCTCACGACACTATTTTTCAGAGGTCAATTCATTTTTCTGTGTTCTGGTTTGTTTAGCC